>JZLH01S0633703.1:26166-50219 GCA_001188425.1 Eucidaris tribuloides | reverse complement strand
AGGCGGGTACCCCAAATCTCGGGTACGCCCCCCCCCCATCCCCCGTCCGAGATTTTTCATTAATTGAAGGGAGTGACCTGGGCCTGGACGAAGCAACACGGGAACTCAGCCCGAGAGCGCAGAGCGTACATCCGCTAACTAGCCGCTGAGCTAGCGAGACGCCCAGTGCTAGAAAGCGGGTTCATAATATGCCTCTAAAACAACTTTCATGATCTTTAAATTCACTGAAATTAATATGGAAACTTACCTATGAAAGATGGTGCAACGTTCCGTGTGTCAATGGTTATAGCAACCATGTTTGCAACGCACAAATGTTACATTCAATTCACAAGACTGTGCAATCATAAAGCAAAGCTGTCATCCACGGTAATGGCGGCGATCTCTCCTTGCCATGCATGCCGCGCCGTCGACACAGCGATTTAATTGAGTCCGCCCTATGGTCTAGGCACATGTAAAACTCTTTCTGATTGGCTCCTGGCATAGGGGCCCCGAATGAAAAAAAATGTGCTTGTTACCCGCTGCGGGGTATATATACACTTCCTATGCAAAAACGCGAGTTGCTCTTGTTGCTTTATCCAGGAACTGGTACAGAACGCCGAAGACGCTGGTGCTAAAACAGTCAAGTTTCTGTATGACACGACGCAGTATGGAACACAAACTCTCTACAGAGAGTCCCTGGCATCCCATCAGGGCCCTGCTTTGTACTCTTACAACGACGAAACCTTCAAGGAAAAGGACTGGGATAGCATACAGACACCAGCCCGCAGCCAGAAGAAACAAGATCCACTCAAAGTTGGGCGCTTTGGTATTGGATTCAATTCCGTCTACCACATTACAGGTGCGATATGATATTCATATAGGTGTAGTCGGGGGACAAAGGGGGCCATTTCATCATTCCCATTTAGTAATGTACATTAAGCTTTATTCATCATTATGTCATGCAAATGGTCGCCACAAACGAACGATCAATCGCTGCTGTACTTTTCATGAATTCAAAGTGTCAATCTTAGGTGTCTGGTATTTTTGGCAAGCATTACATGTACATTCATGTAGTATTTGTGTAAGCTTGAGCGTCAGAAGTGATTTAGAAATGTATGTCTTCTTTCATAAATTATTGCCCAATCTAAAGGTATGGACAAATCAGTCATTTTGCTTCTACCAATCGACATTTCAAGCTACGAATAAAAGAAGTAAAGCTGCCAAATTGATTGACATTTACAGGAGTAAGAACATCACGTCTCGGATTTACAAGATTTTAACCTAAGGGATTACAAGATTTTAACCTAACTAGATAAACAACCGGGAAACAAACTATTAGAGTGATCCGACTACATTTAAGTGTCATAGGTCAAAGGTTACTGTTTTAAAAATCATATCATCGCCGTGACATGATAATGAACTTATGACAAGTCACCAGTGACTTATCAGCAGTGGACTATTTAGTGTTGCTAAGAATAATGAGAACATTAACTAAAACCTGAAAGAATTCTTTATGAAAGCAATACTATAACAAAAACGAGCTTACAATAGCGAAGGGTTTTCTTACCCATATAAAAAAATGAAATTTAGGCGGGAATACTTGCTGTTTCCTGAAAATAATAGTGGAAAGGATATCTATGAAAAATAAACGTTGTATTTCGGAAAAGTACAACAAATGATAATCAAGTCATATTATATGACAATTACAAAGGATATGAAAAGGACAATGACTGGTACTGTAGTTTAATACTCACCTTCAACCATTTGCATCCTCATTGTAAGCATTTATGCAAAACAAAATATGTTTGAATCACAGCCAAGAGAAAAAACCCAGGACCAAGACGAAATTAAACAGTCACGAGAACAAAAATATGATATTATTAATTTTGTTTTGTTAATTACAGACTTACCTGGCATAATTAGCGACGAAAGGCTGGCTTTCATAGATCCACTCGAAAAACACTTCCTGGTCGATGGACGCGTTCAGTCTGGCTGGCAGTGTCATCTTGTAGAAGATAGTACAGATATAACCAATGATCGGAAGTATAATGATCAGTTTCGTCCATATCGAGACGTTTTCCCTGGCATTGTTGATGGCATTAGGGAGAAAGAATTTCCTGGAACTATGTTTAGATTTCCACTAAGACAAAGAGCCAGTGAATTGAGTAAAAACGTTTACACTGATGAAAAGACCATGGACTCCCTGCTAGAGGTATTTCGAGTTGATGCCGATGTGGCAATGTTGTTTCTGCGCTCTCTTGAACAGCTGGAAGTAATGAAACGGTGTATTGACCAAGAAGCATCTCTCATCGTTAGGGTCAGCATTGATGATGGTTCTCTGCAACTCGCAAGAGAGAAAAGGAGTCAATTTAATTCTCAGCTGAAAACCTACTGTTCACAGGGTACCGGGCCACGCCAACAAGTAGATATGACAAACTCCATAACGTACGTTTCTGAGAACCCAAATGGTTCTAGGAAGCAGCAGTGGGCAGTGTGTCACATCATTGGTGGTGATGAACTACCTGAAGAATTGCGAAACATGTCAAATGAACTAGGTCATCTACCTTGGATAGGGATAGCTCGCATCGCGAGGCAAAGACAGCACATGCTCCACTAGACTAGAAGGCAGGGTATTCTGCTTTCTTCCTCTACCTCCAGGAGAAGAGAGTCGAACGGGATTGCCGGTGCACATCCATGGCTTCTTTGGTGTGAAAAGTGATCGTAGGTCACTGAAATGGCCAGGGCCTGATCAAAACGATAGTTCATCCCGTTGGAACCAGCTTTTGGTCACAAATCTCTTGCCATCTGCGTATGTCAAATTGATCAAGTATATTATCACCATGCACCAAGCCACAAAGAGCATATCTCCAGACTGTATCTATGATGCCTGGCCAGACATCACCCACGTGCGGAAAAACTGGGAGGTGGTCCTAGAACCTTTCTTCATGGCCCTGTTCAATGAAGCTGTGATCTACACTGGAAAGAAGGGGTGGCTTAAAGTTGGAGAGGTCTATTTCAACAATTTGTCTGGAGTCGAACCTGAAATTGAAGAAACCATCTTGAAATTTCTCCAAGCAGCCGATGTTCCCACAGCAACTCTCCCAGCCCATGCCATGAAAGCTATCCGGCGTTTCTACAAACGCGAGATTGCTACGATATCTCCTGCACTCGTCCGGCGACGTATTCGAACTAAGTCATCACAATTCAATGGAATGTCTAGCCAGGATAAGTTGATGATCCTGGAGTACATTTTAAGTGACAGAAAGTTCACCGAACTGTTGAATTTACCAATACTTCCACTGGATGATGACACTTTCACGACTTTCAAAGATCACTCGGAACCTCCTGTCTTCATACCAACGGACAAATTCGGACGTGAGCTCGTTCCAATGGCCTGTAGCCGTTTTGTGAAGACACTGTCGTCTCGTCCAAAACTGAGAGCGCTTCTAGAGGAAACAGGTTTGTATACTCTTCTCTATTTATCTTATTAATTGCAAAGCAATGAAATGATTCACAATTTACTAGTGTCACCAAAGTTAGCATTACGAAGTCAACATTTCTACCGTGACACTTATATCAAGGCGTAGCATTTTGCATTACAGTGAAAGGTAAAGTTTCCGTTTGTCCTCTTTAACTTCCCCATAAAAAGTATATTACTTTTTAAGCATGGCTAGAAATTCAGATTAAGCATTTCAGTAATAGTAATAGGCCTTACCTTTCTTCATGCAGCATTTAACATTTTTTTTCATTCTTGTGTAAAGGTATCATAAGGTTGGTTTGTGTGATCAACATCCCGAGCAGGACATCTTGGAATTCGTCAAAGGGAGTCATACCACTAGTCTTCCGATCACTGTCCTATTCAGTCTTTGTTACTTTTATTTAGTCAATGTCATGGTCATGCAGTATAGATAATCAATTTTTCTTTTACTCCATTAACGTAAACGTATTGAATTGGTCTAAAGTCTGCCTATTCTATTTTATCTTTCGAGTTATCTATATTGTAAGCCATTAATGCAATATATATATATACATATATATATATATATATATCACCTTTTTACTCATCTCAAAGTTAGCGGCTGGGATACCATCTCTACCCCCCCCCCCCCCTTAATCCTGGATAAGATTTTGTAACACCCACAGCAATAAATTTAATTCATCGCACCATGTTTTCTTTCCAGCAAAGAGCTACCGAGTGAATCTACAATTCTTGACATTGGATGCAGTCAGCACGTTATTGAAGACCACTTTACCAAACTGGTTTAACAACGTCGTTACATGGAACCCTGAATCACAGTCACAACCCCCTCTTTCATGGCTGGAAGCTCTTTGGCGTGTTCTCTATAGAGAAAGGCAAGAGTCCTTGAATTGCTTCGAAGGTATACCACTCATCCCTCAGACAGAAGTAAAACATGCATCAGTTGTCCTATTACCCCTCAGAAAGAAATCCAACATCGTTCAGCAATATAGCAACCAGAGACATTTACCCGCAGATGTGAAGGAAGTCCTTCTAAGCCTTGGCATGAAGGTGTCGACTTGTCCACCCTATATCCTCGACCATCCTGACATATTCCGTTCTGGTTACATTCATAACCCCACACCTGATGGTGTAATGGAAGGGTTGCTAGCTATAGGACAGGTCGCGCTTCCTGCAAAGCTGAAAACTCACGCGGAGTCAAACAGGAGGTTACTCAGACGATTTCTATCACAAATTACTGTAAACAGTAACAACAAAAGTCTCTTAGTTCAGCTACCTCTGTTTGAGGTTTACAAACAAACAAGAGGAAGTGTTATGCCTCCCATCTCTGTGGCAGACTCTCTGGCTTATATTGAATTTGACGAAAGTGAAATACCAGACTCTTGCAAAATATCAAAGGCACTCATTGATGGGCGTAAAGAATCCAGACACTTTTTAGAGAAGTTAGGTGTTGTCCGGTATTCCAGAGCCAAGCTGATAGAGATCATGTTGAATGACATCAATAGTGGAAATACTTACACAAACACAGAGGTACAAGAATTGATGATTTGGGTTCTGCGGCGATGGGGAGAACTACAACGCGATTGTCTCTCATGTGTGCCGTTCATAAAAACGCTGAAATTTGTTCCTACAGATAAATCAACTTTGGCATCTCCCGAAGACCTTCTAGACCCTGAAGACAATCTACTGAAAGACCTGTTTACCAAAGAGGGCGTATTTCCTGTGCGAACTTTCAAACAGGTTAACGTTCTTTCTACACTTCGACATTTTGGCATGAGAGGTTGGGATCGTGTAACGCCAGACGAGGTTGCCCTTTGTATTGATAGCATTACCAGAGACCGCAGTGTAGCCAGAGCAAACAGCCTCCTTCGTCTTCTGAACAACAAACCATCACTTCTTTCTGGCACAATATGGAAGGCAGGTTGTAGTCTTGCATCTCACATGAAAGATAGGCGGTGTGTTCCATATGTCGAGTCTCCTGTCTACTACCCTCATAACTTCAATTGGTATAGGAACGCTGATTCTCTAGCACATCCAGGAGAACTTTGCATTGCTACCAGGAATGCTGTTTTGACGTCTGGTGCTTCTACACCTCTTTTCAATCATGAAAGAATGTCAAATATTGCCACATATCTTGGAATTTCAAATAGGCCTAAGATGGAGGATGTCATAGCGCAACTACAAGAGTGCATCAAGTATAGTCTGTCTAATCCAATAAGCCCAGAACTGAACACAATGATACGTGAGATATACTCTTTCTTGTATGAGGAATGGAAACGGGACAAAACAGTTGCAGACACTTTAGTACAACGTGCAGATGCCTGTATTTGGAATGGAAGAAGTTTTGTCGAACCCACACATATGTGTTTAGGTAAATTGCCCTTCGATCTTGCGCCATATATCTCTCCTATTCCACCATTTCTGCGAGAGTTTTCAGAATTCTTTGAAGCTGTTGGGGTTAAATCAAACATTGACACAAATACAGCTGCTTTGGTTGATATATTGATTGAGGTGCAAGAACGGTGTCAATCAAATCTGCATGATTCAGAATTCCATCGCAACCAACGTGAGCTTGTTTTGAAACTACTTCGCCATCTGCAGAGCACTGGTGAGTTATCGGATGAAGATCGCGGTCGTCTGTTGGTTCCTACTAACGCTACTGGACGTTTGAATCTGATTCCTGTTGAGAAAAGTGCATACGTGGATCGTGAATGGCTAAAAGTGAACCATAGCAGTGATGAATTACAGGAAGAAGAGGATTTTTGTCTGATTCATCCAGACATATCCATAGACTTGGCAAAATTCCTGCGAGTTCCACCAGTGAGCCGTTTGCTGTTAGATGCTGATGAAGATCAAGACTTTATTCAAACAGGACAGTGTGAACCACTGACGGTACGATTATGGAATATTTTGAAGAACAGCTACGAAGATAATTCCATTCCCAAGGAGATGATACAAAATGCAGAGGATGCTGGTGCTAGTGAGGTTCGCTTTTTGATTGATATGCGAAATAATGAAGACGCTCAAGAAAAATTATTCGACCCTGGAATGAAAGCGTGTCAAGGACCGGCATTGTGGGTATACAATGATGCAAAGTTCTCAGATGATGATTTCAAGAATATTCTCCATCTTGGAGGAAGAACGAAAGAACAAGATCCAGAGAAAATTGGGAGATTCGGTCTTGGCTTTAATTCTGTTTACCACATTACAGACGTACCTTCCTTTATCAGTAGACACTACATCCAGTACTGTTGATCCACACACTACACATCTAGGGAATGTAATACGTGATAAATCAAATCCAGGTATACGGATTGATTTAAGTCGTGGTGGAAGGCAACTTCAAAGATTTCCAGACCAGTTTCAGCCCTTTAATGGTGTATTTGGATGTGATCTTTCTTTCTCCTCAGGAAAAAACATCAGCTACGATGGAACATTATTCCGCCTGCCACTTCGTAACACACTTGGTGCACAGAAGAGTGAGATAAGAAAAGAAAGCTACAATGAAATCAGACTGAAAGAATTGATGCATCATCTATGGGAGACTTCTCAACATTTGCTACTTTTCACGAGAAACGTGAATCAGGTATCTCTCTATTATCTGAGCGAGTCTTCAAAGAACCCCTTGGCACCATTACAGCTGTTTTCTGTTCGTAGGGAGTGTCAGTCATTAACATCACAAGACAGCAAATCAATCTCCGTGGCATCTGACAAGTACATTCGGACGCTGACCAACGATGGAAGTACATACTTCGGGCAAAAGCAATGTAGCCAAACCTACACATGTATGAAAGCAATATGCAAAGACTCTGAGAAGGCAAAAGGACTCCTTCATCAATTTCCAGAAGGAAGGCAATGTGGTTTGTCTCCAAAAGGAGGAGTTGCGATGGTTCTTGACCGTGCAGATAGTGAGCATGAGATGTGTGGTGGCATTTATTGCTATCTACCCCTGTCAATCAAAAGCTTGTTACCAGTTCATGTCAATGGTTCCTTTGCTGTTACTGCTGACAGACGAAGGCTTTGCAGTACGAGCATGGATCATCCTGACAGTTTCTTCGTTCAGTGGAATAAGGTTGTACTTCAAGATAGTGTAACCCGTGCGTACATGTCTTTGTTGGAAAATGACGACTTCAGAACATCAGTACACGAAATGTATTCCATAGTTTCTCATGAATGTCTCTGGCCAGAAGTGAATAAAATGGCGGAAAATTCAGACTGTGCTCCTGTTTTCGATGCATTTTACACTGCTATCATATATGGGGTAGAACATGGTAAGCAACCTGCAGTATTCTGGAAAGATGGCGAAGCTCTTTCTTTCAACGATGTTGTTTTCTTAGGTCAAGACATACAGACCTCTTGTATCAAGCATGTGGCAACCGATGTTCTGAGCAGCTTTGTTGGACCAGCTAAACAGGTGGTTGAAATGTCTGAAAAAACCAGGCAAGCATTTGAACAAGCTGGACTTGAACGAGATCTAAATGAAAAGACGTATCAACTCGACCGATTTTATGATGAAGTCGTGCTCCCTCGGATAGCCCATTTTGCAGCAAGTCAAAGAGATAACTTGGTGTTATTTCTGTTGGACTCACAGATCGATAGCTTGCTGAGTAGGCTGAAAGGCGTAGAATGCATACCCGTTTCGCCAAACGGATCCCTCCTCAAAACGCCAGAGTATCTCATTCATCCAAAAGGCAAAGCTGCTCCACTTTACTCCGATGAAGATCATCGATTTCCGCACGGAACGGAATACACTCAGGATCGTCGTCTCACAGCATTACTCTCTACTGGAATGATAAAAGATGATGTCAGTGAAGGCATATTCATATCTCGTTGTGAAACTATCCATACGATGCCAGATAGATCTTTGGCTATTGATCGGTATATAGCCGTGATAACCTACCTATCAGACAAGATTCGACAAAAGCAGTGGACCAACACAGGTTTCAAAGAGAAGCTTAGAGAAGTTCCCTTTATGCCAGTGTACTGTGGAAACCAACCACGTACGTTACACGGAAAAATAAAGGCTGATACATCCTTACCGTGGAAACATTTCGATAACGTGGAAGATACGATTGTGTCGGCTTCAAGCTTATATACAATGGAAAAGAAAAATCTGGTAAGTAGTGTGGCTGCCGTGCTAGATGAAACGTGCGTGCAACTCCCGCGAGACGTGCGTTTGTTCCTCGGTCTAGATCGAAGAATCCCATCGATAAGCGAAGTAACCCAACAATTACTGAACCTCCAAGAACATTTTCGTGAAAGAAACGTTTCACCTAACAGCATGGAGAAGTCCTGTTTGGAAATTTATGGCTGTGTTGAGGGCGTGACAGAAACTGGCATACCGGATGATATATTATCTATATGGAGAAACGAGTCGTGCTTCTTTGTTAGAGATCAATTTGTACGTGCTTCACAACTCGCTGATGATGACAGAGGAAAAGCAATGGAACCTTTCTTGTTCAAGATCCCACCACAGTTGATGAAATTCCAGCTCCTTCTGAAAGCAGTGAATGTCAAGGAAACATTTGTTGCCGATGATTTCCTCCGAACTCTTACTGACATTTTCAATGAAAACGGAGGAAACCAACTGGAGAAACGTATGATAGATATTGCGATCACAGCTGCAAAACATCTCACGGAATTTGAAGGAGACAGTTGTTCAACGTCCCTAGTGCTGCCGGACGTAAACGGTGTGATGCGGCGTGTCACTGAATTGTGTTATTGTGATGTCGACTGGGTCACCTATGAGACGTATCACCTCCACCCGTGTCATAAAGATATTCGTTCCATGTAGCCAGGCAACTAGACGTAAAAGATGTTCGACAACGGATGCTTGAACAATACACGATCAACTTTCCAGGAGAAGAATTTGGACAACATGAGAAGCTGACATCACGTATCAAACGAATTCTGAGTTCTTATCCCTGCGATGAGACGATTTTGAAAGAGCTTCTCCAAAATGCAGATGATGCCGGTGCCACAGAAATCCATTTCATATATGACCACCGGACACACTCACACACACGATTACTCTCAGAGAAGATGGAATCTCTTCAAGGTCCGAGCTTGTGTGTCTTTAATAATTCATCGTTTTCTAAAGCAGATATTCAAGGAATCCAGCAGCTAGGTGAAGGCAGTAAATCAGATCATCCTGACAAAATAGGAAGATATGGTGTAGGCTTCAATGCAGTGTATCAACTCACTGACTGTCCCAGCTTCATCTCGAATGGTGAAATTTTGTGCTTCTTTGATCCAACCTTAAAGTATGTTCCAGGTGCAACTAGAGATAATCCTGGACGTCTCTTGAAAGTAGACGATACATTACGTCATGTTTATAAGGACGTGTTTCCATGTTACCTGGAAGATCAGTTAGCAGGTGAAAATTACACTGTGTTTCGATTTCCACTTCGAAGTGGTTCATCAAATTCGGAACTCTGTAACGAAAAATGGAAACATGTTAGAGTCATTTCACTGTTGAAGAAGTTTGAGAAAGGGGCTTTCGATTGCCTGATTTTTCTGAAAAGAGTCAAGAAGATAAGCATCTCTTTGGTGAGCAAGGAGACAGGAAAATTGACGTCCACGCATTGTATACGTGTTCAAATGAACGACGAAGATGTCAGAGAACAGCAACAATTGTTTCAGCGAATAGCTGACTACACAAACGCGATGAAAGAGTATCAGAATCTGGAAGACGTCAAGCCCACAGAAGTTACATATGAAATGAGCATTGAAGAACAGCACTCCAACGGACTTCCAAGGAAAGAGGATTGGGTAGTTTGCCAACGTATCGGATTCGAAAATCGCACCGATTTTGTAAACGACTGCATGAGGAAATACAGATTGATCCCATTAGGAGGTGTTGCAACAAAGTTAAGTGGAAGCTCGGCAAAAGGATATGCATACTGCTTCCTCCCTCTACCGTCTGAAACCGGTCTATCTGTTCATGTTAATGGCTACTTTGCCCTCGATTATGAAAGCCGCAGACATTTGTGGAAAGCAGACGATGGTGATTCTCAAACAAAGTGGAATTTAGCCCTCCTTCAGTATATCATTGCACCAGCATATGTCACAATTCTATCGTGGATACGTGAGTATTTCATACGACATCCCGAATGGCTAAACCCTGGAAGGATTGAACATCTCTTAAACCACTATCACAAGTTCTTCCCACGTGATGGGTATGAACAATACTGGCAGAAACTATTGATGTTTGTATACTGTATAGTCATAAAGTGTCCGAGACCTCTATTCCCGGTACTGCGACGTCATGACGACGGGCGATGCAAAGATGTTTCGGTCGAATGGAAGTTTCCTGTGTCTACCGTACAGGCAGGTCAACAAGGTTTCTTCAACACACTTAACGAGCAAATAAAGGAGAAAGTCACACATTCTCAATTCTGCCACCAACCAGTGAAGACCTGTGAGGTTATGAAGAATTTGTTGCTACAGATCGAATTTCCACTCTTGGAATCGCCTCAGTGGATCATGGGGAACTTGCAGAATGCTGTACAAAATCGTGAAGACACAAGTAGTACCATTGAGGTTCTTGAAGTTCAGCCAGAAAGTGTCGTAAGGCATCTACGCGAAAATAATCCTGTCACAGTACCAGCACCAATCTCAAAAACAGGCATCAAAGATGTACGTACGTTATGTCATCTATACGACTATTGCAAGAACCAACTGTGATTTCCTGGACCAACTGGATGGTTTACCCCTTCTTCTCACACAAGATGGATACCTCAGGATGTTCTCTTCGGAAAACCCGGTATTCATTTCAAGGTTTCATGACATTTTTCCATCGCATGGTAACAGATTTTTCCATGCTAGTCTACATCATAAAGTGAACAAAACTGCTAACGTGTTTCGTGATCTTGACATCACATCTGCAGCTCAGCTCCTACATGAAAGCATGCCCGCAATGGAAACATCGTCTGCCAGCTACATGCTGTGGAAGGATCAGCCCACATTGAGTTGGTTATCAGACTTGTGGAACTTTCTTGGCTCATTGTATCAAGAAGCAGAACTCAGCCAAGCATCATCGCCTAAAGTTGCAAAACGGGAGTCTACCGTTGCGAATACACAGTCTGTTGTTAAAGAGGTACGGCAAAAGTTCGAATCTTGGGCGGTCTTGCCAGCAGTTCCATGTACTGCAAACCACACTCACAGCCAACCCAGAGATGTTTGGTCCCAATGAGATCATGTACATCTGTCATATGCAATTTAACTGCATCGAAAGCGATAGACGATGCTCTTCGCCGCTTACAGATTTGTCAAGTTGATCCTAAGCTATCTCTGAAACCATGCTCAGAACGATTGGTCCGGGAACTTGTTGCCAGTACTGAAAAACCGGATTCAATTCTTGACATATTTATGTTCTGGTTATCTCAGGAAGAAGACAGGTTCAAAGAGCTGAAGCCTGACGATAACGAAGTTATCCTGAAGTATTTCAGTGATAATGGTGTGCAGGAAAGAGTTAGTCAGTTGAGGAATCTGCCATGCTTCAAGACAATTGGTGACAAATTTGTCAGCATCGATGGCTACACTGACGTCTATGTCCTTCCCGGAAGGATTCCGGTGATTGATCAAGATGCTTGGATGAAGAGAACGCATGCAATCTTCTTGACTGAGAATTATTCACTCAGAATCTCTTATGATGCGTTAGGGATAACAATCACATCAGAGATAGACGTCTATGCAGACTTCATTCTACCAGCCTTTCATCTTCTTTCTGAGAAAGGACGACTTCAACATATTCTAAGGGTCATAGAGCTCTTACCTAGTGTGTTATATCCTAAGAAACGTGAGGAATGTAAGAGTAAATTACGACTACGTGAGTTGCAGTTCATTCCTCATGCCATGGGTGACCTACGGAGGTCATGCGACTTCTTCGATCCAGACATACAGATTTTCAAGCTCATGCTATCCGAAAATAATTTCCCTTCTAAAGCATTCTGTAAAACACTTGGGTTACCCTTCCTTAGAGAGATTGGATTAAAGACAAATGTCACTCAAGACCTGTTTCTGAGGTTTGCACGGCAAGTTGAGACGTCAAACGAGCTGTCGTTCGAGGAAAAGAAAGCAAGATCAGAGCTACTGGTTGAATGTCTAAATGAAAATTGTCACTTACACGGCGATACTCCCTTTCTTAGAGAAATTAGGGAGATTTCTTTTCTTGTTAGCGATGGTGTTGATCACAAATTTGGAAAACTTTGTCCACCGCTGATTAAAAGGGGTTCGCTGACAAAATACCTGGATGCGATCCACTACCGTGACAAATTGCTTGTTTGGACATGTGAACCTCTCTTGCCACTATATGCGGAGATATCTCCTATATGTACGCAATCCACCTCACATAAGAGTAAAGATATAAGAGATCACCTCGGTATTAACTGCAAACCCTCTTTGCCAAGTGTTCTGCGACATGCACAAAATGTGTGCAATCGCATACATTCAGATATGGATCACAGCCAGGAATTACTTGGTGACGTTGAACATGTACTGGAAGGAGTCTACAAGTTTATTGGCACACAGTGTCAACGTAATCCGCCCCATGAACCTTGTGAACAATGCAAAACAGTGAAACAAGAGTTAAAGAATGTACCAGTGGTAATTCTGAAGGACAAACAGAAACTCGTATGTGCAGACCAACTCTCTCGTACTATCAAACATGACAATCTACAGCCATATGTTCATCAGATTCCTGACGAGTTGGTTCCATATGCAAAGCTATTCCGCTTATTAGGAGCTACAGAAACACCAACAGTATGGCAATATGCGTTTGTCTTGAAGAACACCTTTGACGTTGGTAGCTGCCAGATGGATAATCCAAACATAGCACGACTGATAGAGAATGCTTCCAGAGGACTCTATGAGCGGATGAACAAGCTTGCTGCAGCTGAAATTGACGATGAATTTCACAATGTTGTCCATCTATATCTACCATCGAGACAGGGCAAACTGGAACTATCTAGCAGACTTCTGTACAATGATATCGATCACTATCAAGTCCGCTTAGTTAACTGTGAACAACCGATGATCAATATCTTCAAAGGCCAAGAGGACTGCATGAAAACTATCGTAAGGAAGCTGCCTGAGGTACACCGTCCAAAGTTAGTGAGTAACGAAATAGAGGAAATGATGGAAACATCGTGTGTCGGTGAAGAGAAATGCATGTTGAAAGAATTCGGCCATTGTGAGTTTGAAACTCATCTGCAAACAATGGTACGGTCGCCACAGTTCCTGACAGCTGTCGAGAGTATAATCAAGCATGATCAAGCTGACATAAGTGACTCGAAAAAGGAGCAATATCGGAAACGTCTTCAGGAAATAGAAGTTATTTGCATGGATCAGCTGCACACTGTTTTACATATGGAAGGACATATTATCAAGGGTAGTGAAAGAACAGTAGATTGCTTCAGCTCACAAAATAGTCTTTATGTAAAGCACAGCACTGGTGATGAGAAGATGAAAACATTTTCAAAGGTTGCGGTACGCCTCAGCCAAATGTTGGGTGGTATACTGGACAAACAAAAGCTTGTTGTAGCTAATGTAATGTCAGTAAGTTCACCTTCCGAGGTGCTCAAACGGTTGGAAGAGTTTGATATCACAGTTGATCACAACGAGCAATCCAGGTTTGAACCACCGAGACTAGGTAGTAAAGTTCCAGATGAAATCTTGCATCTCATCGAGCATGACATGTGGAAGCCTTTCCATCCAGGAGAGTACGTGGCATATGCAGTGCCCGCAGAAGAAACTGATGGAGATGATGAGTACTACATCTTTGCTCGAATTGACAAGTACGTACGAGGTGAGTCGGTCAACGCAGTCTACATTGTTGACATCGGCTTAGATGAACCAATCGAAATGACAGTACGGGACATTTATAAGTTCAGCACACGCCGTTCAGAGATCAATCAACTGATAGTCCCTTACACTGGAAGTGCATCTGCTAACAGTGATGAGCAAAGGCATCCTTCATTTCCTGATGATATCCGTCAAGCTAAGGAGCAAGTAACAGCGGAATTAGAGGAGATATGGCAGCTTCCTGAATCTGAACGGAAAAGGGCACTCCGTCGGTTATTGTTGAAGTGGCACCCTGACAAGCATCCAGAAGAAAGAAAGAAATTGGCAGAAGAGGCATTCAAACATCTCAGAAATGAGATTGAACGACTAGAGAGAGAAGGAGGCAAGAACAACAGTTACAGGGATGTCTTTGATTTTGCAAATAGAAGGGCAGGGAGCGATTATCGTCGATACCAAGAGTGGGGAGGGTTTTTCTCAGGTGGATGGGGAGGACGCACTGGTTTTACCCACTTTCGCCAGTACTTTCCACAAACAACCAGTGCCCCAGACCGACCCAATGCCCGCAGATGGTTCAAACAGGCAAAGGAAGATCTCCGAGCTGCATACCATGATCTCAGTCCCACCGATGAGCCCTCATTCGAATGGGTTTCCTTCAAATGCCAACAGGCCATTGAAAAGGCACTCAAGGCTGCTCAGCTCGCAAAAACCGGTAGTTACGATCGTACCCATTTCATTACATCACTTGCATATAGTGTAAAGGATGTGATGGAAGACAGTAGAAAGTTTCTTGAGATGATATACGAAGCAAATACCTATGTATGCGATGGACGTTCGCGATACCCGGATCATCATGTGTTGCAAGACACTCGCCACGATTCATTTCATGATCCCGAAAAGGCTGGACGTGCACTCAAACTAACAGAAGACATTCTCCACATAGTGAACAAATTTGTCAGCGCCATTTGATTGAAATACAAATTGGCTAGTGGGCTACTGCCATGATAAAGAAAAATGGTTATGTTAAATGTATGCAGTTTTAACCATTTCCATGGCATAACATATGTTGTCTCGTTTTTGTGAAGTGAAGAATACACAATAATTGATGACAAGGAGAATGATAATAATGACGACAATTATAATGTTGTTGATGGCGACGACGATGACGCCGATGTTATGATGGAGGAGAAGATAGTTAAGATGATGAGGCTAATGGTTACGTGATGATAAAGGTCACGTGGCCGATGAAAAAGAAAACTTAAGCAGCATTGCGTAGTTAAGGATACCTGTATCTTAGGTTTAATACAAAGCGTGCAGTAATTAAGACAGTCTTATGTAAGTAGATTTATCTCGTTCAGCCGGGTAGGAACTATAGCTGCGATTTTATATAACATGTAACTCTAGCTACCCATAAAATGTTAATGTAAATACATGTAGTATGTTCCATGCTTATTGTTAGTGAACAGTATAACGATTGACAATATTTGGTACATACAAATAGGATGTGTTATCCGTACTTACCTCTATATGTGATAAATTATTGTTCCTCATGACGATGCCCAGGGTGGCTCCATTTGGCCCCTGAGGGGGGCAACAGGTTAGGGGTATTTTGTCAGCATGTTTGGATATCTTTCCTCATGTTGAGATGTAATCATATAATTTATATCACCCATTTGCTCACAGAATGTTCTAAATTCATGTAAGATACAACTTCAACACATTTCTTATCAAGTTTTTAACTCACACAGATGGCCAGGCTTCCTGCCACAATTTACTGGTTTTCTTATAGACTGGAATATACTTGTATATTACTTTTGAGTGCCAACCAATGTTGTAAATTATATAATTGCGGTAATAAATCATATATATATCATAATGCATATTTGAAACATACCTAATTATTTCAGGTATGTTGCCTTAGTAACAATGTATATTTTATCATACGGTTTGCGGTGTAGTGATATTGGATGTATATGTGTTGTATTTTGTTGGATAATGAATAAGGGCATTGAATTTATGTCTTCCATATTATTAACTGAATCAGTTTATTTTGATATTATATATAATCGTAGAAATGATAACAATGAGCAATGATACTCGTCTATTCATCTGATGGTATGGAAAACAAACATTTTGATAAAGTGTGATTAATTTAATATGAAATATAGTAGGATAGAAATTTCATGACAAACATATCTTCTGATAGTTCTAAGTGTGATTTAATAGTAAAAAGTATATTATTGCGCTGCTTATATTATAAACCGTATTTATCATGATGAAACAGTATAGTGCAATTTTTTAACACAGGTGATAAGTATGAGAATTTGATATTCCGTTTGATATTGCATGTTATTGCCTCCGATCAAAACCAGATTTGAACTCTGAAATAATATGTTTTAATTAACTTGTTTATGTATATCTACATCGTAAATTTGACTATTTTTTGTAAATATCACATTGTAACTACCAGTTTCTATGACCGGTCACAATGGTCTTTTAATTTTGTTTGTCTTGTTCATTAGGGTGGGACGAAAAATACTTTTTTTTCTCTGATCGACTTGAAACTCTCAGGGAAATTTCCTTGGGTATAGACTATTATTATCCTAAAGTATCAGTAAGATCGGAGGATGTTTCACTCAGGCAGTAAATTTTCACGAAATTGCCCTATAGCTCTGTATTAAGAGTATATAGGGCTTTATGTGTATTTGCCTGCCCTCATTTTTTAGTGTGTGTACCACTTTCAATAACAGCATTTATACTATATAATTAATAGAGTGTTACCTGTAAATTGTTTCTCTAGATGTACAGTGTTTACAGCACAAGGGCAGTGCCTGGGTAAAATCTTGTTGGGGGGGGGGTGGTCAAAAAGTAAAACACCCCTGATTTCATAAATTACACTGCAAAACCCCCTGATTTTCTGATTTTTGGAAAATATTTGGGAGGGGCACTTTTTTCTGCACCCCACAACCCTCTCACCTGCTATATGCCAACCCCTGTTTAACATGACCTGCGAGGATACGCAAATGCAGGGGGTGTTTGGTTGTCAACACCCCCCCCTTTTTGCTAACCCCTTTTAAACCTTTTAATATGGAAAACACTCCCATTTTAACCGTAGAACACGATTTTAATTTAGGAAAAAAAATTCCAACCCCTGCCTGAGAGCTTGCTTTGATAGGGAAAAAATGTGGACCATGGAATTTGGAATTGCAAATTTTACACATCCCTACTTCCCCCCCCCCACCCACCCCTTGAACAACTTCTTTGGGCAGGCGGCTGGGTCGGCCGAGAAAAAAAAATGAATCCTGGGATTTGGAATGAAAATTTTTTCGTCACTATGTATACTCCTAGCGACCTGCTGTTAGAATCCCTACCTATAACATGCCTGGAGGCTGGAGGCATTACGCGAACACGGGCCGGGGCTGGTTTGGTGTCTAACACCCATCCGCTTTGCGAAACTCCCTTTTTATTTAAATAAAACTTAGTTTATATGGAAACACTCCCATTTTAAACCGTTAGAACACATTGGTTAATTAAGGATTTTTTTCTCACCCCCCCCCCCCCTCTTGCTAAGCAGTCTGGGATTGACGGGAAAAATTGCAGTGACCTGGAATTATGGAATTTTCAAATTTTCAGCCTACCCCCCCCCCCCTACCGCCCACCTTACCTGAACGACTTTTCGGCGGCTGGGCTGGCGAAAGTAAAAGTTGCGATCTGGATTTGCGTATGATTTTTTTTCGTCATACTCCTCTCCTGCTGTAAATGCCCCACCGATTACTTCTGACTGACCTGGAGGCCATACCCGAATGCGGCGGGGGCGGGGGCAGATCCCCGAGGTCGTGTTTGGTTACCAAACACCCCCTTTTTGTACCCCCCCCCTTTTACAGATAGATAAATATTATACAGAAACATTCCTCATTTTCATCAGTTACCATGATTCTAAACTTAAGAATTGGTTTTCCCGCCAACCCCATCCTGCTGAGCGGCTGGGTTGACCGGAAAATTGTGGACCTAACTTTGAACTGAACATTTTTACACCCTTCCGACCCCCCCCCCCCAAACAACTTTTCGGCGGCTGGGCTGACCAGAAAGAAAAAATTGGATCTGGATTTGGTGAGGCCAAACGCGGGGGAGGGGAGGTGCATGGCAGAAATCGCGCTCTCTTCACATGCGGGGAATACCATCAGTTTTGCCTGCCAAAAATTTTAAACTAGACCAAACAAAAAGCCAAACACATCCAATAAGCTGGGTGGGTAGGGGGCCGCTAAGAATCATTTGTTACCTGCCAGAAAAAATAAAAACATCTTAGCCAAAACATCAAGCTAACAACGACATCCAACAAGTCACCATATAAAAAAATGGTAACAGGATTTAGTAAACGACCAAATTGTATAGGGGGGGCTTATATTGTGTCCCCTGCTCTGTCAATTTTGGGGAGAATGTCCCCTGCCCCCCCCCCCGCGATTTCTGTTCATGAGGGTGTGGGGTGCACAGGAGGCGTCACGCTCCCCGATATTTTAAAAAAATCTGAAATCAGGGATTTTTGCAGTGTACATTTTATGTAAATTCAGGGGTGTTTTTACTTGTTTGCTCCCCCCCCCAAGATTTTACCCAGGCACTGCCTTGTGCTGTAAAACAATGATTACATCTAGAAGAAACAATTACAGGTAACACTCTATAATCATGTAGTATAAATGTGTTATGAAGTGGTATCGCCACTTAAAATGAGGGTAAATATTCTATAAGCAATATACACAAAACCCTATTATATCTCTTGCTACAAAGCTATAAGGCAATTTCGTGAAAATTTACTGCCTGGCGTGAAACATCCTCCGATCTTACTGATACTTTAGGGATAATAATAGCATATACCCAAGGAAAATTTCCCTAGATTCCAGTTGATCAGAGAAAAAAAGGTATTTTTCGTCCCACCCTATTGTTCATGCATTTACTGTAAATCTGATTGTTTTGCAAACATTACATTACACATACAATGTTTTACGAGTTGACATTATGTCTTTAATGAGAAACTAGAGCCGTTTCTATTATATGTATATATGTGTGTATGTATGTATGTATGTATGTATGTATGTATGTATGTATGTATGTATGTATGTATGCATGCATGCATGCGTATTCTTATCCTGTACGTGATTGAAATTTTGACGAAATAATGATCGATCATTCTTGAAGTATAACTGGCAGCATAAAGGGTATACCTCAAGATAGAATAAGCTTACAAGGACTATACACGGACTGTAATGTTTTTAAAGTGTTACTATTGTACTTATCTCAGTATCGTGATGTTGACCGTGTATAACAAGATATGCGAGGTAATATACATGTATGCAACTGTATTATAACGTGTATAACAAGGACTATAGGTATTAAGCAAATACTTTTCAAAGTGTTGCTATTGGATTTATCCCAGTATCGTGTTGTTGATTATGTATAACAAGATACGCCAGGTTATGTATGCAAATGTATTATAACATGTGTAATATAATTATATTGTGCTGCACTTCAAAATCCACGAAAGAAAACGCGATTGTCTGTTTTACGGTCTCTTAAGCATGAGATTAAAATATAAATGTGATAATAAAGTTCCAGTAATCCATTCTTTGATACACAATATGCATGCTGTTTCGAATTTCTAAGAACAGCGAAGAAACCACGATTGACGGTTTTATAACTGTATTTTTAATAATAATGTATCTATAAAGGTTATTACAGTCAATCTGGAGTTTAATTGTGATAATGTATATATACCATCTGTATATCATGAAAACACAGTCGATTGTTTTATTCAATGTATTTAAAAAGTATGAGCTGTAACTGGAAAAGTGTGATATTGACTTACAACATCGCATAACTATCCTGGAGTGTACCGTTTATACCTTTAATGCAAGTATACTTTTGTACATCTAACAACAGCACAGAATGCACGATGGACTACTTGATCTGCTATATTCTGAATATATAAGATGTTATTATTAATACATGATTTTAACATCATAACAATCCTTTGTATAATATACCTGATCTGGAGTTTACTGTGTGTAATATTTTTGTTCTGAATTTCCACGAACACTGAAAAAAAATACGATTGGATGTTTTAGCGACTATATTTAGAATATATGGGATAAACAGCTCTCTCTATGATATACTTTATATGTTCTGGGCTTTACAAAAATGTATATAATATGCACATGTATCTTTTGCATTTAAACGAACATTGAAGATAATCAAGATAATATGTATGTATGTATATGTATGTCTGCTCTTTGTGCGTCCAGGAACAGCAAAACACAATTAGTTGTTTGACTTTTTAAAAGTATAATAATTAAGTATAACTTTACTGGAATCACAAAAGGTCGTTCTATGACATAATGTATATATTTTGGGTTTTCCTGATGATATGAATATACTGTTCTGCGTTTCGTGAAAATACGATTGACTATTTTTTAAACTATTTCAAAAAATGTGAGAGATGAAACTAGAAGATATGAGATATTAAAGTCACAACATCTCGTTCTACCTTGTACTGTTCCTGTTTAAGCTTTACTAAATGTGTGTATAATATTATCTTCAGCATTTATACGAACAGCCAAGATAATCACTATTATATGTATGTATAGTGTTTGTACTTCTTAGAACGGCCAAAACAAAACACGATTAACTATTTGATTGACTTTATTTTGAATGTATGAAAAGTAAGTAATACTTGATATTAAAGTCGCAGCAACCCATTTGTATGATACACCCGTTCTGGGTTTTACTGAGAACATGTGTATGCTATTTTTCATGTAAATACGATTGATTTCATTTTAGAAAGTATGAGATGTTACTATAAATGCATGATATTGAAGTTACAACGTACAGACCATTATTATGTAATACATATCCTAGAGGTTTCTGATGATAACTATAATAATATTATGTGTACGTTTTTGTTCTCCCAAGACCAGCAAAAACAACAAAAGCAAAAAAGATTGGCAAATCAATTGACTATATTATGAAAGTATGAGATGTAAATATGACGCATAGTATGATATACCTGTATCTATATATAATGTTCTGTTTTACCATGACCAGCGGACAAAACGCGATTGACCGTTTTGTTGAAAGTATTTTTCATAAAATATGATACGTACATGTAAGTATAAATACATGATGTCACTTTCAAAACGACCTTTGTATGATATTTCTGTAGTGGAGTTTACTGATAATATGTACAATATTGATAGTATGCTGTCCTGCACTTCCCAAACACTGAAGAAACCAGGATTGGTTGTTTTATTGAATAAATTTAAAAAGTATGACACCTGTATGAGATGCAATTATGAATGCTGCTCATTCTATGATAAACTACCTGTTCTGGGCTTTACTAAAATGTATATATTTTTCATTTATAACAACAACAAAGAAAATTTTAAAAATCATAAGATGTAATTAGTATAAATATTTGATATTAAATTCACCCAACCAAAAAAAAAAAGAATTATATGAGGATTATATTGCCGGAGTTTACTGATGAATTGTACATATATGCACTGGTCTTTTATCCTCAAAATGCAATTGACTGTTTTATCGACTATATTCTTTGTTAAGTATGTGATGAGTACAAATCCGTGGTATTTAAGCCACAACAGCTTGATCTGTGAAATACTGAGCTTCTCTGAAAATCTGTATGCATCTGCTGCATTTGTAAGAATAGATACTCACTATGATTTGAATGTATGCCCTTTTTACTTCCAAGAGAACAGAGAAAATACAATTGCATTTCTAGCTCTTTTCTGAAAGTATAAGATGAAACTATAGATACTTGATATTAAAGTCACATCAACCGATTGTATACCTGTTGTGGAGTTTACTGATTATGTATAGTATGTGTATTTTTCTGCATTTCCAAGAACACTGAAGAAAACATGATTGGATTTTTCATTAACGATGTTAAAGTATGAGATGATGCTATAAATGCGTGATATTAAAGTCACAATAACCTATTGTAAGGTATACCTGTACTAGACTTTACTGACAATATGTAAGACATGTATAAATGATGTTCGGTACTACCATTGACTATTTTATTGAAAGTATTTTTTGAAGTATGATATGTAAATATTAATGCGTTATATTACTGTTCAAAACGATCAATTGTATGATATACCTGATTTAGAGTTTACTAAGAATATACAATATTCATGTTATGCTCTTCTGCGTTTTCACAAACCACAAAGAAAACACAATTGGCTGTTTTATCAACTGTTTTTTGCAAAAGTATGAGATTATAAATGATATTAATGTCACAACATCATTCTGTTCTATACGTGTTCTGCAGTTTACTGATATTATATGCAACATCAATTATGTGTCGTTCGACATTTCCAAAGACTAGGAACAGAACACAATTGATAGTTTAAATTGACTGTATGAAGAATTATGAGATGTAATTATGGTTATGTGATATTAAGGATAGTATAGTCAACTTGTTGTATGTTAATAACATGCTCAACAAATTATGTGATTTGACATCTTTATCGGGGAAATTATTAGTTAAGTAATATGATTATTGAAAGCATTGCAAGATATGTAACTATATGTGGGTATCATTCACCAATGTCGTGATGTAAATTGTTACATTTAAACATGGATACACGTCAAAGACACGTGGCTCTCTATTTCAAGTATAACATGTGAACTATTTCATCTCATTCCAGTTTTGGATTGTTTTTGTTGTGCTGCAAAAACTATATATGTGCAGAATTTAAACGGATGACAAGGGAATACTGAAGCCTCATTTGATATGACCTGCAAGCTGTATTTGCGGTTGGCTGAGATTTATAAAACACATTAAAGATGTTTATAATTTGCCATCGTTCAGCGTTATTTCAAATACCAGTATGGTATTAATATGATAGCATTAAACTGTAAACTACCAAATACCATTCCGAGTCAGTTGTCAGGTATACTACCCTCCCTACTCAAAATTATTGCAACATACACTATAACGCATGCATTTTGAGTTGAGGGGTCTTTCTGTAATGATGTCCTCATGAAGTATATTATTGGATAACAAATTATTTGAAAAGAAGTCAATGAATATAATTTCTCCTTTCTTCTCCAAGGCGGAGAGATTATCAAATACAGGTGCACCCACGACAGAGGGACTGGAACAAAAATAATAATATATTTCGCCCCCCTACAGGGGTGGGGTGTTAATTCACACTAGCATCGTAATTCGATTTCATATTTGCCGTCAAACGGTTTTGATGGTTTGGAAAGACGTCCAACAAACAAAAAATGTCAATATGTACCTTTGAAGCTGTCCCAGAAAGAAGACAGCACGCCACGAAGAAGAAAGCGCCTCCTATCTTCATAAGACAGTGGTAAGGAGGATACGCCCCATATTTTAGACAAGACCTCTTCGCGTTATAATTTCTTATTCTTACTGAATCTAAAGGACCATCATCTTGAATTAGTAGCCTTATTATCCTATTTCACTGTCTTATGAAGATAGGAGGCGCTTTCCTCTTTGCGGCGTGGTGTCTTCTATCTGAGACCGCATCAAAGGAACATATTGGCATTTTTTGTTAGTAGGAGTCATTCCAAACCATCAAAACCGTTTGACGGCAAATATGAAATCGAATTACCATGCTAGAGTGAATAAACACCCCACCCCTACAGGGAGGCCAAAAAATGTAAAATGTTTATGTTCTAGCCCCTCTGCCGTGGGTGCGTCTGCATTTGATAATCTCTCCGCCTTGGAGAAGAAAGGAGAAATCATATTCATTGATTT
>JZLH01S0633703.1:6247-24318 GCA_001188425.1 Eucidaris tribuloides | reverse complement strand
GAATATTGTACTGACGATCCAATGAAACATGGATTGGGCTTACCAATATGCGTTGACGTCACAGAAACAACGCGTTATATTATATCCAAAAGAACTTGATACTGTACTTGCTCTTTTCGGTATTGTTGCGATGTTTGTCTTTTTGCCATTTTTTTTTATTGTAGCAGTATTATGTAAACACCCTAGTAACTGTTACTCAATTTTTAATTTGTGAAAACAGAGCTCGTATTTAAATAAAAAAGATATCGAAGAAACGTATCATTGTTATTATAATATGCTTTATGTTATATGTTTATTGACACTCCTGTAAATTGAACTTAAAGTGATTTTGTCAACACCAGAAGAAAAGTGAACAATTTCTGTTTATACAAAACAACATTCTTGTTGCCATACTCAGTGACATCAGTGTATTCTCAGCCAGAAAACTCTCATTATAACACACTCCCTTGAGACCAAGAAAATTACTTTGTTGTATCAAGGTTATAAAAAACATTAAATTTCAACTTTTGCACATTAAAATTTTGTTTGTTATAATGAGATGTTGATATAGCAGTGTTCTTTTAATGAGAGTCTATTATATACTTTTTGCTTATTACGAATATCTTGTTGATCGCCAGGTTATATATATTGTGTAGAATTTATCATTTTTAAATGTTTGTGCTGAGTTACAATAGTGTAACCTCGAACAATTAATGTTCTGAATGAAATAATGTGTTGATATTGAGGAAAGATGGTTGTGAAATTACCATAATTGTTGTGAATATCACACAAAATCAATTCAGCATTATATCGTATTGTAAGAATTTGAGCTGTATATCTCATGATGGCTCACAAATACACAAGTTCAACGAGTTAAATTTGATATTGATGGCTGTACAAACGTACAACTATGTGAACCACGTTTGTTCGATACATTATAAATCGTATTTGCAGATTAAATCTGACAAGATTGATCTCTCAGTTGTGAAACTTATTATGATATTTCGTCAATTTGTATTTGTGTGTGTGTGTGTGTGTGTGTGTGTGTGTGTGTGTGTGTGTGTGTGTGTGTGTGTGTGTGTGTGTGTGTGTGTGTGTGTGTGTGTGTGTGTGAGTGTGTGTGTGTGTGTGTGTGTGTGTGTGTGTGTGCGTGACCACACAATCTCGTCCAAAAATGACTAGGTAATTTCAGAGTGTATATTAATAACGTAATCAAGATGAAATTAGCCCCGGGTACTCAAGTAGTATTTTTAAACAGGTGGGGTAGAAATAGTTATCCCTTAATGACATAATAGGCATAGCAATTGGGTATATATGTATAAATGAATTTCAACAATTTACAATAGTACGGGTTTTATCGGGAAAATATAAGAATGCGATTTGGATAAACTAAAGTGAAATGACAAGATGAGAAGTAGTCCAAAATTGAAGACTGTAGAATAAGAAGTACTTAAGTCACATTTTGACGAAATTGAATATTGATTGTTTTGAAGTCGTTACATGCCGGGAAATGTTTTGACAAAATTTTGGTCAATTTGACTCTTCCCTAGCAGGGGTCAGAGGAGGGGTCAACCGGGGTCAAATTTTTAAGTAGGTCTAATTTCTTCAAAATGTATCTAAAATTACTTGACTAGTTACAAGGATTAAGAAAATGTATAATTTATCATGTATTTTGTGCCTTGTTGATGGAATATGGGTTCATTTCCGGTCAAAAGTCAAATGAGGTCAAATTTCAAACAATGTCCAAATTCGACAAATTACATATCAAATTGTTCCTCTTACTGAGGGCATTTGAATAATATATACAATAAAGTGTTTTTGACATTCATTTACTCGAGTAATGCATTTGTTTTCCTCAGACCCTTATTTATACAAGAAGTACTTAAGTCCACAATTTTGATTATTGATTTTTGGAAATCGACAAGTGTGACAATGCTTGTTTTTGTCCTATATTCATCTTTTATTGTGTCAATTAACTTCACCAACTTTGGATGTACAACTCAAATAATTGTGATCTGTAGACAAATTTGACAACTTTGAGCCTTTGTTTGCTCAAATAGCATTATGTGACTTTAGTACTTCTTATTCTACAGTCTTCAATTTAGGGTACAGCAATAGCAGAATCAAGTATAATGTTTAAGGGCAATTCCATGATTAGTTACGTTACACTTTATGACAAAATTTACTCAACATTTGGCTCTTACATGCATATGCTTTTATATTATTTTTCTGTTTTGGTACTGTCAGTTCTCTAGACTGGCCCCTACTTCACAACATCAAGCAAAATCATAAGACATGTTTTAATGCGTAATAACAAGAACTTTAATTATGGTTAGTTACGTTACATAAAGAGGACATGAAAAAAAATGACAAGTCTTTGTCGTCAAAGTTTCGTCAACCTGCTTTTAATGAAACAAACTGTGGTATTCATGTTATTTCTGGTGTCTTGATAAGCATTGTTTCATCATGATTCACACCCATTCAAACCATTAAAATGTAATATGATTCGAGATAGAGCAATTTATATAATTTGTGATTTGTCCAATTATTCATGGATTTGCCCTTAAGGTTTCTTCTGTGAAAATTTCACGGTCAACATCTCTCTGTTGTACAATTACTGCGACGTTCACATTCGAAGTGACACTTTCTATGGGCTCAAATCCTATTGGGTTCATACTTCAAAACTGATAAATGCTTGTTTCTCCTATACATAAAACATGTATAAACAAAGGAAAGGAAATTACTGATCCTGAACAGATTTCTATTATTTTTTAACACTTAAATTATTAATGTATGTCCAACGCTAGCTTCTCAAATTCAGACTACAAATGGAGAATTTAACAAATATCTCTGAGTCAGTGAACCCTTTCGTAAATCATTGTTTTACGAGTCTATCTACCGGATACGATAAAATAAGTGTAAATCTCGTGAAAAAAATATGCATTTTATCATTAGTTAATACATATCTTTAATTTATCATTGATATTCGGTGTTTGCCCTGACTCATTAAAAATCGCTACAGGTATTCCAATGAGATGATTCCTAGTTAGTTACTCACTAAAGACCAATTTCCCTTTTAACTTTATCAAAAATCTTAGAAAAATACCTCAGTCAAATTGTTAGTTTATTATCTAATAAAGAACATTGTGGGGACGTCTTTAAAGATCTTAGCAAAGCCTTCGACACAATCGATCACAAAACATCAATTCAATGCTTAAATAACTATGCAATTCGCGGTGTTGCTTTATCATGGTTTCAGGATTATTTAAGAAACAGGAAACAATATGTTTCTTTGCAATGTAGTGATTGGCTAAAACGAAATATATCATGTGGAGTTCCACAGGGATCCGTATAAGGCCCTTTACTATTCATTTTATACATCAATGATATTGTACTCTATTCGCATAAACGTATTGATGGTCTAACCACAACTCTAAATTCTTAATTAGCCAAGTACGAGTTTGGTTTGAATGTAATAAATTATCACAAAATATAGATAACAAGAAATTTCATATACTTCAAAAATATTCATTCCCCACCAAATAATTATAACATTAAAATAAACAATTAACCCCTAACTAGAAAGTTTTCTACAAAATTCGTAAGTGTTACACTAGACGCAAATTTAACTTGGCACGGACATGTGCACAACATAAAATCCATTTCCAAAAATATCGGCATATTGTATAAATTATAAAAACTTAATATCAGCATCTTCTCTTTATTTATTATAACGCCATGATCCTTCCCTTTCCTAACCACTGTAATATTATCTGGGGTAACTGTAACAAAACTGAAATTCAGACACTTTTACTATTACAAAAGGAAGCAATTAGAATTAATTCACATTTCCATTTCATTGCTCATATACTACTCCAATTTTTAAGGAGATAAAACTTTAAAAGTAAATAACATACATAAATACCAACAGCTTTTATGTTCAAACATTCTGCAAATCTTCTTCCACCCTCATTTCGAAACTTTCTCACTCACAATGCAAACATATACTCATATCCTACACGACGCTCTTCAGATTTTCATTTGAACAACCCGAAAACCTTCAAGACACACAAATCAATTAGACATCGCGGACCTGACATATGGAACTCCTTACCTGAGACATTGAAATCACGGACGTCACTTCCTTCCTCCAAAACATATGCCCAAAATTTAATTTTGTCCCAATATAATAATCAATTTACTATGTAACAATAATCTACATGTATCTGAGTCATTGCTACAACCTGACAAAATCCACTAAATATTTCTAAGAGGCTTAAGAACTATTATCTAACGCACTGCACAACATGCACCCTAACCTGCCCTGTACCCCCCCCCCCCCTTTCCAGGCCTTCATCGTTTTAAGCTTATTACTTATGATGCGAGTTCTGCTGTATTTTTTCTTCTTTTTTTAAAAATCAATCACACTACTTTATTCTGCCACATTTAGACAAATTAAAATTTTGCTTAATTAGATCAATTACAAATCTAGGAAATAAACCATTACTATTATTTCTAATAATTTATGATCACCATCAAATAGATTATGCTTCTTTACATTATGTTTTATCAAAATCTCTTATGATCTCTTATGATTATTTGGAATTATTGAAAATGTGTACAAAATATCAAATTATGATAAAGACAGAGAAAAACCACACAAATCGACATAGCAATACGACAGTATTATATATTATATCATTTGTTGTTGTTTTTTAATTATGAACTTGAAATGTTTAAACTTTGTATTATTATTGACATTGTGTAATATCTAAATGAGATGATTATTGACTTGAATTGTAATTATTCTTAATTTTGACATGTTGAAAAATGCAGAAATAAAACCAAACTGAACTGACCTGAACATGCAAAATTTCATGTGGGGCAAAAGGTGGACCACGAAAATGCCCTTTATTTTCTTTGTAACCCCATAGTATAACATGGGTGTTCACTATGATGACTGTGTGAAATTTATTTACAATATCATACAAATGTGTACCATATGCATTCATAAACATAACGAATTGTATGCAGGCCTATTTCTCATGCAGACTAATAGATAAGTACTGCAATAATGCTACTGAAGTCACAGCATAACCGTCTAAAATTTTGTGTTCTAGTATGTTTTTTGTCCATTCAAACACTATCATTGAAGTCAGATATCAAAGTTTGACAATGTTTTTTATGGGGCTTCCAGAATGTTAAAGAGTATCTTTAATAAAGGCAGAACGTCTCTTTTGCATGCCTAAAAATTTACATTGCATAAATATACTGCATGGTATATACATGTAGACCAAAATACCATGTAAGAACCTCTAGCAAACAATAGGAGCTAGAAAAGACACGAGTTATGTTATGTTATGTTATGTTTTGATGTGCTGTGGGAGGGGTGCAAATGAGCTTCCCTGCTAATCCCTGCCTTTAAGGGCCTTTGTCCATACGTGTAACGAATATGAACTTCTGAGTCATAACACGGGAAATGTTGCAATCACCGAACTGGAAAAGTTCGGTGGTTGCAATCCCGGGTAGCACTAATTCCGTTTAAACTAGCAATGTCGCAACATTGTCATTTCTAGCGTTGGGTATGCAGGATATGTCAAAACATTACAGTCAGATTTTCATCAGATTCAGATGTGGTTTTAGGGTGTGAACTGTAAGAGACTTTCACTCCCGGTTTCACCTGTGAATTTTTCAAAAACTAGTCGTCAATAATGGGAGCAAAAAAACATCCGTCTAGGCCGTTTTGCCATTACGGCATGCCATGACTATATTGTCTGGTGAAAATTGGAAATAATTTTTGGTCATGATCTGGTAAACACACCATATGAAGATTCCCGGTGTATTATTTCTTACGAGCTGAATTTCGGACCTGAACCGGTTGTTAACTCCCATCAGTGCACGAAATGTTCAACATCCTTCAATATGGTGAGTTCTGACTTCTGACCATATTATTGATAATATATTATGTGCCTACAGTTTAGCAATCTTTTATATGGATTATCAAGATTATCAATGTTAACACCGAAAAATGTTGTTTCAACTCCAAGAATTACTGCGTTACTCATTGTTATTCTTTAATATTCATTGAAAGCATTATCTTCTTTTCTACTCAATTAGGCCTATAAACCTATTGAAAAAAAGTCGTTTTGCTCCAACCCATTTATTATTTCCGCTGGATTTAGTTCTCGAGCGTGTATGCTTCTGTGTCAGTGGCGTAACTACGGGGGGGGGGGGCACGTGCCCCCCAATCAGCCAGCAAAAACCCCGAAAAATGGAAAGGAAGATAATAGAAAGAGAGAACAGAGATGAGCCGAGTTAGAAAATATCTTCAATCAACTTGATCTTTTTATTCAAATTTTATTAAAAACTGCTTAAACTCCGGCTGTATCTCGTATAGGTTTGTTTAAGACTCTTGCAGGCCGTTTCATTAATCTTAATAGTGTGTTTTAAATCTTTGCTGAGTGTATTTCTAGCGTTGATAGGATTGCTTTGTTATTTAATCGTTGACATGTTTCGGATATCTCCCCTCCCCCCCCCCAAAAAAAAAGCAATTTTGAAAGGTCTACTTTTTTCAAAATAGCATAAATTATTTTAATAATATTAGGTCTTGGGCAACTGTTGAAAGTTCATTTCACGAAACAATAGTGTTAACAGAGAATCAAAATATACTTATAAAACCGCTAGAACTCATGAGCTTTAGGGGTCTCCGCCCCTGACCCCCAATTAATTATCACCATGTTTTAAATTGACCTGCTATCAGCAATTCATAATACCAAATTTATTATCCATAAGAAGTGCCAAAAGTTTGAAAGAGGGTTTGTTTACAATTATTGTCCATTTCACAAAACAATAGTGTTATCATAAGTCCAAAATAAGCTCATGAACCTTTAGAACTCATATGAGCTTCAAGAGACTCCGTCCCTGACCCCCGACAAATTATCATGTTTTGAAATTACCACCCGTCATCATTTCATAAAACCAAAAGTTATACCTTTGGAAGTGTCAACACATTGAAAGCCGTGTGATTTTAAATCATTGTTGATTGTCCATTAAATTTTCATGAAAAATGTTAGCAGAGAGTCAAAGTAGCCACACGAAACTGCCAGAACCCGAAAGAGTCAGGGGGATAAGCCCCCTGACCCCCACCCGAGACCTACAGTGGCGACGGAAAGTATAGTCACGTTCCGAACGCGTGCAAACGCGATCCCAGAAACGCCTTTCGTTTCAATGAACGCAAGGCACGCATTTACTACGCTGGCTTTGCGTTTCATCGCGTTTACATATCGTTTCATGAAACGCGTTTTAGGGAACGCGTTTGGAACGTGACGATACTTTTGGTCGCCACTGTATAGGGATTCTAAGCAGGCCCCTGGACCGGATGGTCAGACCCTCCGCAGCATGAAGAAAAAGTTTCGTGGCCCCTGTCCAAAGGTCTGCTTTCTTGACATGCGCACCCCCTTGAAAATTTCTAGCAACGGGGCTGTTCAAACATGTTAAACACCTACATAATTACGTTTGTGCTCACATTGCAGTATATCAAATTGTTTGAAATATACTTTGAAATAATACACCACAAAACGAGTTTTTCTTCTTGGAATTTCAATGTTTCCCAAACCCTTCGCTCGCTACGCTCACTCGCGGAATTGCTTTTAACTATTTATGACAAACATAATGAAAAAATTATTTCTAAAAACTTACATCATTTTTTTTACAAAATCACTGAAAAATTGTTACACTTCAATACAAAAATTGCCAATCAAACCCTAATAAAGTTATTTCAAAATATATGTACTGTACGCAGTGATTTTTTTTTCCACTATCTGAAAATACAATTTCGGGTGAGCGACTCGGTGCCCCCTCAATGAGTTGACCCACGGCACGCCACTGTTCTGTGTGAATATTATTTTTTAACAGATTTTGATTTCCGATTCTCTTAACATACAGGGCTGGGTAGGAACTTATCAACTTTACACAATTGTGTAATGTTCGTTATTATTATGCTAAGTTATATGCATTTATTTGAAAAAAAACACAACACGTATTTGTTTCCTAATGGATTTTGATTCTCTTTATTCTATGTAATGACGCTTGCTGGTGCTTGCAATAACATATATTAACATTCATTACCTGTGCTTATTCAGCAAATTAATTCAAAATCACAGGAAAAAAAAATATAATTCCCCTTTATTTCGTAGGCCTAACCATCAAAGCTTACCATATTCATATTCGTGTACATTGTCTTAATGAGTCACAAACCAAAATAAATTAGTTTAGGGGCGAGTCAGATATTAAATTTTATACAGTGAATATGAAAAATCTTTGAATTTGGAATTTCATAAAATTAAGCTAAAAAAGTTTAAAAGACCATTTAGAATTTAGCGCCATCCCAGGAACATACACTTTTGACGAGGACATACACTCTAAGAAAAAAGGGGAGTTCTCAAAAGGTTCTCAATTTTGTCACAACAGCCCCAATTTTTGTGCTTATTACAATCATTTTGAGGTAGGAGTGGTTCCTATGAGCACCATTGTGTCAGAAACGGTCCTGCCAATAACCATTTGTTAGTCCAAAACCAGGATGTTTATAAGCACCCAAGAATGGTTGTTAAAATAGTTCTGATAATACTGACAAAAATGATTTGAAACGAACCCTTTTTCTAAAGTGAATTATTTCAACGCATTTCGAAATGTACTTATTCTTTTTGTTTAATTTTCATTCGTTACGTTTGTAGAGATAGATGATACAGTGTAAGAGTAAAATACCGTATTTTTCTTTTTTCGTCTTGTATACAAATAATTTATTTGTATACAAGATGAAAAAAGATTAGAGGCCGATTTATCCATACACTATCATAGAAAACACAAAATTGATCCAAGCAATGATCCCCGCGCGCCAGAAGCAGTTTTGGATGGGGGGGGGGGGGGGTAGGGCAAAGACCTAAGGGGGCTCACGATTTTTGAGTGCAGGTGCTCATACTCAACCACAGACCATATGCAAGTAACGCAACAGACATTCACACACACACTCACACGCAATCACCCTCATCCCGCACACACACACACTCACACGCAATCACCCTCATCATACACACACACACACACACACACACACACACACACACACACACACACACACACACACACACACACACACACACACACACACACACACACGTCCAGTTAATCATTGTACGGGGCAAGCTTATTGGGTAGCTTCAAAATGATCGGAAAGCTATAAGAGGGGGTAGAGGGGGGTTTCCCCCTCCCACAGATGAGGGGGAGAGGGGTTTACCCCTCCCACAGATGAGGGGGAGGAGGGGGTTTCCCCCTCCCACGGTTGCGGGGGAAGAAAGGGTTAAGGAAATTTTGAAATTTTAACGCGTCATTTCCTGTGTAACGAATATGAAGTCCTGAGTCATATAACACGGGTAATGTTGCAATCACCGAACTGGAAAGGTTCGGTGGTTGCAATCCCGGGTAGCACTGTTTCCGTTCAAACTATATGTCGCAACATTGTCATTTCTAGCGTTGGGTTTGCAGGATATGTCAAAACATTATAGTCAGATTTTATCAGATTCAGATGTGGTTTTAGGGTGTGAACTGTAAGAGACTTTCACTCCCGGTTTCACCTGTGAATTTTTTAAAAACTGGTCGTCAATAATGGGAGCAAAAAACCATCCGTCTAGGCCGTTTTGCCATTACGGTATGCCATGACTATATTGTCTGGTGAAAATTGGAAATAATTTTTTGTCATGATGTGGCAAACACACCATATGAAGATTCCCGGTGTATTATTTCTTACGAGCTGAATTTCGGACCTGAACCGGTTGTTAACTCCCATCAGTGCACGAAATGTTCAACATCTTTCAGTATGGTGAATTCTGACTTCTGACTATAGTATTGATGATATATTATGTGCCTACATTTTAGCAATCGTTTCTAATTATGGATTATCAAGATTATCAATGTAAACACCGAAAAATATTGAAATATTTACTGTTTTACTCATTGTTATTCTATAATATTCACTTAAAGCATTCATCTTCTTTTCTACTCGATTATATACCTATTGAAAAAAAGTCGTTTTGCTCGAACCCATTTATTATCTCCGCTGGATTTAGTTTGCGAGCGTGTATGCTTCTGTGTGAATATTATTTTTGAACAGTTTTAGTTGGGATTTTCTTAACATATAGGGTAGGAACTTATCAAGTTCATTGTGTAATGTTCGTTAATTATGCGAAGTTACATATATATATTTTTTTTTTAAACACAACACTTCTTTGTTTCCTAATGGATTTTGATTCTGATTATTCTATCTGATGAGGCTTGGTGGGGCTTGCAATAACCTGTGCTTATTCAGCAAATTTATTCAAAATCACAGGAAAAATAGTATTCTCCTTTATTTCGTAACCATCAAAGCTTACCATATTCGTATTCGTGTACATTGTCTTAATGAGTCATAAACCAAAATAGTTTAGAGGCGAGTCAGATATCAAATTTTATACAGTGAGTATGAAAAATCTTTGAATTGCATGAAATTAAGCTATTACGTTTAAAAAGACCATGCACTTAGAATTTTGCGCCACCCCAGGGACATACACTTTTGACGAGGACATACACTCTAAGAAAAAGGGGAGTTCTCAAAAGGTTCTCAATTTTGTCACAAGCACAGCCCCAATTTTTGTGCTTATTACAATCATTTTGAGGTAGGAGTGGTTCCTATGAGCACCATTGTGTCAGAAACGGTCCTGCCAATAACAATTTGTTAGTCCAAAGCCAGGATGCTTATTAGCACCCGAAAATGGTTGTTAAAATAGTTCTGATAATACTGACAAAAATGATTTGAAAAAAAAACCCTTTTTTAGAGTGAATTATTTCAATGCATTGCGAAATGTACTTATTCTTTTTGTTTAATTTTCATTCGTTACGTTTGTAGAGATAGGTGATACAGTGTTAGAGTAAAATACCGTATTTTTCTTTTTTCGTCTTGTATACAAATAAAAAAAGATTACAGGCCGATTTATCCATACACTATCATAGAAAACACAAAATTGATCCAAGCGATGATCCCCGCGCGCCAGAAGCAGTTTTGGATGGGGAGGGGGAGGGGCAAAGACCTAAGGGGGCTCACGATTTTTTTAGTGCAAGGGCTCATACTCAACCACAGACCATATGCAAGTAACGCAACAGACATTCACACACACACTCACACGCAAACACCCTCATCACACACACACACACACACACACACACACACACACACACACACACACACACACACACACACACACACACACACACACACACACACACACACACACACACACACACACACACACACACACACACTCACACACACACACACACACACACACACACACACACACATACAGACATACATACATACATACATAGGACATACATACACATCCAGTTAATCATTGTAGGGGCAAGCTTTTTGGGTAGCTTCAAATAATCGGAAGCTATGAGATGTTATCAGAGGGGGAAGAGGGGGTTTCCTCCTCTCACAGATGAGGGGGAGGAGGAGGTTTCCCCCTCCCACGGTTGAGGGGGAAAAAAGGGTTGAGGAAATTTTGAAATTTTAACGCGTCATTTCGTGCACCTTTGTTCCGTGAAAAAAAAAGTTTGTTTAGCAAACATACTCAACTTAAATATATTTTTGCTGTAAATAGATGATTTAAAATTCTTCTGTGTCATTCGGTGAAATCTGAAATAAGTGAAAATTGCCCAATATGCCAATTTTTCTGCTTTGTGCATGATACAATTTTTTTCCCACAAATTTTCGTTGGCCTTGTGTCCCCAACAATTCTCCCAATTTCTCCCCAGCCATTGCAAATTTGTAGTCCGAGTCAGTTTGTATATATAAAAAAGAATTACCTATAAACCATGTCCTTAGTTACAATCCTACTTACTTTTGTTTTCAAGTACAAACAGTTTTGGCACATTTTAAAAGCGCATGAAATTTTGTCGAGTCCTTCAGTATCGACAATGTTGAAATGTACCTATATACAGTAGGGTACCCAAACGCTGGTATTGCCATTTCCACAACATTGGGTAAAGTTATAGATCGTGTATCGTGTTGACATGTTGACCAGACTGATACTTTCTTTTTTATTTTTATTTCATTTTGTTTACTTGCCGATTAACAGGGGACCATCACCCCCTTGCCCCCCCCCCTACGCCACAGACTCCCGTGTATTGAAGATGTTATTGCAAGCAACACTTTATACTTAGGCTAACATTTTGATATTGACACCATTCTCTTTTAGCCCTAGCCCTCGGTCAGTTACAACCATTGAACGCAAACTGATGTAATCTGTTCGCGCGCGAAGTGCGCAGCGAAAATTCAAAGGGATATATAAATTAATCGCTGAACGTTAGAATTTTACAAGTCTATAGCTCATGCATTTTAATTTATCTTTCCCACTCTTCTTCCTTTTTTTCTGGTGCCTATGTCCCCTTGGAATTCTGCATAATGCTGGGCAAAAATTGAGTAGCATTGTACAGCTTGTTTCCTTGGTAGAATTTCCAGTAAGGTATCACATTTGTTATTCTTGTTTAACGTTATGTCACGTTGTGTTATAAAAGGTTATAAAATATTATGTTGTGATATCTTACGATGGAAAGTAAATATATTTTAGATTGTATATGCCGTGTAAAGTCCACACGCGCATGTTATTTTACGTTATGTTTTGTTATGCTATGTTATCTTTTTTGTGTTATATAATCTTATCTTCTGTTATATTATGATTATATTATTGTTTTTATATCCTAATTATTCTGTTTATATTTCGTTGATGGAAATAAACCTCATCTTGAAATTTGAAATCTGAGCTTCAAAGACAAGATGTCATTTAATTCTGGCAATGCTGACAAATATATTGTTCACCGTTGATAACAAAATGTTAAGATCCGTAGATGGCGGAGAATATCTATTGATTTTTTTTGAAAACCATACATTAAACCTATGAAAAACGGTATTGTTGATGTCAAATAAACTCTGGTGGATGACGCGCGCGATTAGTGACATTGCAGTGATATTCGTTATAGAAATCAAACAAACAAATAAATAATATATGCATAATTTTGGCACTGGCGTAGCCAGCCGGAATAAGCATAATGCATTATTGGGCCCCCTTATTCATTGTGTTTCATCCCGCTGGCTACGCCAGGTTATGCCAGGAACGTACTCTCTTGATTGAAACTACCCGTAGAAAAATGTTTCTTTGTTTTCATAGTAATTTTTTCGTGACAATAAACGGTTCTGTTCACAATAAGCTATAGAAATAATTAGCAATGACTATAACTGTAAATCATCATTTAACGGCAATTCATGTGAAAATAATCCAAAATACCGGAACAGAGGCGTCGGCCCTGGGGGAGTTGCCTTACCCCCCCCCCCAAAAAAAAATGACAACTTAAACAATGTATAAAACGTATAAAGCGTAATGCAAGAATATGTTTAAAATTTAATGGGAGTGTAGTGCAAGCTCCCATTAAACTTAACGTAAAATACTTCTTAACATACATAATTTTCAGTTTTGCGCGCATTTTTCTTACTTTTGTCCCCCCCCCCACCCCATCCGAAAAATGGATCGACGTCGCTGTACCGGAAGGGTGCTCAACCATGGATTTATTTGTGTGAAACTCAAATGACAACGAAACGCCATGCTCCATCAACAAAACATTGCAACATGTAATATTTTTCCCATTATTGCCCCAAATGGATAACAATTATGCGCAATTGACTGACTGAGAAATGTACCTGCTTTTTAATCTTAACACTTTAAGTGGAGGGTTGTTTTGGACTCATGTGTATAACCTTTCAAAAATGTACGCTTTTCTATAAAAATCCAAATGCTGTCGATACAATACATTTTAACTCATTTGGTTGGTTCAGTGTGTCTTCATCTTAAGCTACTGTCACACTGCACACTTTAACGATTCCGTCTGAAAAACGAACGCGTACGTTTATTCATTCTATTGTTTCATTTGCACACCGTCTGACACCGTCTGAGGTAAATATTTTAACGAGGCAGACGACGTTTAGACGCGGTGTGAGTAGTTACTTATTGACACTATAAATGCAAAGAAAAGACCGATCCAGCGGAATAGATTGTCTCTGCAAAATTATGCGAGGAAGCGGAGCGACCGAGCTTTAGAAAATTTGTGTACTCCTAACCCTATAAAACCCATTTCCTAACGCACTTTACCCTGTGGACTGGGAGGGAGGGAGGGAGGGAGGGAGGGCGGGGCGCATAATTCCTATGGGATTCATAATTTTTCTTCCCTTTTTTCATCTTTCTCTTTCTCTTTTTTGCATTTTTGCGCCCTCTTAAAGTGGCGCCCGGGCCACGTGCCCCCTCTGCCCCCCTTAGATACGCCACTGGTTTTGATCATGTTTAATTGTAGTTAGAGCACCTCGTTCTTCCCTTCGCCTCCATTCTAATTCAATCTGCACAATTAAAACAACCTTAGGTAGATTTTAGTCGCACAAACTATGGCCGCTACAATCGGTTTATCAGACGCTCGGTCTATCAGGCAGTAACCGTTCAATACAGCATTTCATGATTCCTAATTCCTAATGAAATGGCCTGCGTTATAATCATATATACCTACATGTGACCAGGGACGTCGATCATTTTTCGGATTGGGATCAAAAGAAAGAAAAATGTCACTCATTTTCAGCGCGCTCCGCGCCCAAAAATGGCGATACAGAATGCCTTGCACTGCATCTTCCTTACATTACGTTTTATGAATTTTTTCAAGTTGTCAAATTTATTGGGGGATCGATATATTTGCTACCCTCCCCACAATATTTTATTTACTTAACTCATGCAATGTTTTAAAATGTACGGAAGAGGTTGAATTTGTCAACTGACCTTATGAAGTGTTTAATTAACTTTAAAAAGAAAAGAAAATGTCTACTTGTCCTAGTTATTGAGACTTTTGTCCTGTAATTTGAACATAATAAAATCTGACATTTTTAGCGCTGACATTGCCCCTGAAGTTTTTACCTCTGTCATTTTTACCTCAGGTATTTTTACCTCTGACATGTTTACCTCCGGTATTTTACCTCTGACATTTTTAACAGTGACATTTTTACCTCTGACATTTTTACACTTAGCCGTCATGGCAACACGTCACTCCACTGACTTTGAGCTTGAATATGATTACTTTTTCACCTTTCATAAAAAAAAATATATATATATAAATTTACTTCCTCTTTCCTAGGTATGTGAGGGCTACGATGAACCTGCATGCCTTTAACAAGAGATTAGGGCAACTACTTTCGTGATAACACAGAGGGCAGGTTGATATATCTGCCTGTTTATTGCACGATTCAGACAATTTTGTCAAAACAGATTCCAGCAGAAAAAGAAGAAGAAAACATAACAAGAAGACCTAAGAAGGAGGAGGAGGGGAAAGGAGACGAACAATTTGTTGTTGTTGTTATTCTTATTCTTCTTCTTCTTCTTCTTCTTCTTCTTCTTCTTCTTCTTCTTCTTCTTCTTCTTCTTCTTCTTCTTATTATTATTATTATTATTATTATTATTATTATTATTATTATGTTATTATTATTATTACTCTTAGTACTACTACTTTTACAGTCGTTAATGTTGTATACTATTTTGTTCTACCAGGGATCTGCTTTTGTTTACTTATTTAAATCAATGAATAATAAGAATGAGATGTAAGACCAGTTTAACTCATCAATTCAAGAACTCCCCCCCCTCCCCAGTTGTTTTGAAAGGGTGCGTTGGTCGAGCACACCGTGCACAACGTACCCCTTCGAGACAACGGAGGGGAGGGGGCTATTCTCACTCTGTTCCACACCCTTTCGTGATGAGCCAAAGGATATAAATGCAAAATGTGATTAGTTGGCAAAGCGTTCCTGTAAACAGCTTTAAACAACTTTTGTCGTATAGATCTTTAATTCGGCTCTGTTTTTCAAAGTTCACTTAGAATTTGTAATTTCTTCTCTTTTTGCAGGCGTCTGGAAAGGAGACTTCTCGTCGTAAGTACCGTTTTCATTCACATTTCGTTCTGTTTCAGAAAGTGTAGTTTCAACTATATAAATAAATGAAAGGAGTCATTAGGAAATAAGGGACATTACTTTGGGATTAAGTATCATAATTTTGGGCTATAAATTTGCTTCTTTTATTTTTTTCTCGATACCCTGTCATTAGCCCTTTTTTCAATATCAAATTAATATTTACAAAATATGTGTAAATTATTCTGTCAATAATTTCTGAGCTTATTTTGCAAAAGAAGATCCTGAATTATTTATCTGTATCTGTATTTAGTATCCTTACTTACAAGTTGATGATTTATGACTGAGGAGAAACACATCTATCAAATCGTGGGTTCCTTTTCTTGTACTTCAAAGGTTTATGTCTACATCAAAGACCTACTCCCGACGAATAATTGATATAATATAAGCTAGACACAGCAATTACATGTGAAACTTGTGACCGTTGACCTGCGTGTTGCACAACTATCAAATATTATTTTTGTAGTCAGTTTAAGACACATTTTTCCTCACTTATTTGTCATAGGCCTACGGTATTACGAACAATCTCACCATGCACAGATTTCAGGAACATTAACTTCTGCATAATTTGCTAACTGTGACCTTTCGCAGAATTATCCAGAAGGCCTATCAAATGGTTCATAGCGACTCAACAAAACAATCACTACCAATGACAATGTGGGAAATGAAACGCTCGATTTATGAATTGTCATTTCCCAAAAGAATCCTGTGTACACGGCTCTAAAAGATTTGAGCCCCGTACGAGAAATTATTCCAACAGCATTGTCAGGGAGACTGGTCCAGACCTTAGAAGCTCTGTGGATGAAGCATCTAGGAGTTATTATAATACTATTGCTCCATAATTGTTACATTATAACAATACAACTGATAGTGGTAAATATAATTTGAACATTCATTTAAATTATAGTTATGTAGAGATTCAAGTAAATTAATTTCATTTTCATTTCAAGAAATCATAGCCTAAAAATTTGTTTTGTAGTATAAATATTTTTCTTATTTCATTCCATGTTACTTATGACTTGAATTTGTAAATTTCCTTTGTAAATTTTCCTTTTTCTTTTTTTTTCAATATCATTTTTCTTTACTTATTTAATGCTAAAGTAGTTTTCTATTCCTTTTTCAAATTTGATTCTATTTCAGGGTTGATAATATGTTGGATTTTGAGTGTGTGCTTTGCCTTTCATTTTTTTATTTTAATAGATAAATTTGGAATCTCCGTACCGCCTCTATGTGAATATCTTAAAACCATTCTACGTGAATATTCTGACGGTCAAATCATAAAGGTAATTATTATGATAATGCAGTGCTGAATGAACAATTTTACTACATGTAATAGAAATTTATTCCCCAAGACTTAAAGTTTATTTGTTAGAAAGGAAGTATTACTCTGATTCTAACTTTCTAACCAGAGTCTTACCCAAAGTCTTCGAGTTAATTTTATGTGGGATAATGTTAATGCAAAAAGTGGAACTATTAACAATTGGACCAGCTATCATTGTGTAGCATTTTATATCATTTTTATATTTTTGATGTCTGAATTGTTTTATTAATTAAGCACAATCGTGCCAGTATTATTTGTCGGGGTTTTTTTATGAAACGATTTTGTCATGCCGTGTGTAGATAAATGAAACGCACTATAAAATAGTGTAATGATATTCTACTGACCAATGTGAAAATTTGAATTGTATTTTAATATCGTGTGATTGGGAAGGGCGTTGGCTATGTTCTGTATGCTACCTTTTCGGCCGAGAAACTTACTTCATTGCCGGTAAGTTAAACCAATGATTATCGACGATTTACCGAGTTGTGCGCCGAATAGATCACCGATGTCCAAGGAACATAAAGATATTCCAAAATAGAGCAGTAGCAATTCAACTGCACTCCCACCCAATTTGACTTGATAAACCTCATGCATGTACCCTGCATTTTACAGTGACTTAAACATAAGCAATGCAGCTAGAGTGAAGATTATTCATATTAGTAGTTAAATGCTGGTCTCAATAAATGTAAGCATGAG
>JZLH01S0633673.1:117968-140710 GCA_001188425.1 Eucidaris tribuloides | reverse complement strand
ACACAGTAAGTCTATGGGAGGAAATGGGCAAGTGAATCTGGTCAACTTACGATATTCACATTTTTTAAAGCACTAAATAATCATTTTGAAATACAATTTTTTCAGGGCTTCATTTTTAGACCTCATCAAAGACATGGGGAATCATGTGGCTCAGATTTTTTTAACTGTGGTAAATGTTATCCAATACCTTTAATACTTGTTTCTCGTCAAGTAAAAAAAAATATTGAAGTCAAATCCTAGTTCCAGCGTGACTATACACTCTACCCAGTGAATATATTGGTATATGTTTCAATTCATTTGGTTCTTGAGGCATTTTGGACTTCTCCCAATCATGACACTGCCCTGAAATCTTTACACAACATTGAATTTATTCTGAGGTGATAATAAAGACAATAGCTCTTTTTCATATTTTGTTTGAATTTTGCATTCCTTATATTGCGATGTTTTGAAAATGGCAATTTTTCTATAGATTTTTTTTCATAAACTACCTATATTAGTGTCTCTTGAACAAAGGTGAAGAAGAAAAATAATTATTACGATTGTTCAGTTTAATTGTATGATTGTGCACAGATAAAACATTAACGTGCAAAGGGTTAAACCAATTGTTAGTATATCAATGAATTATGGAGTCACACATAATCGTCAATACAACTGCAATACCATGAAGCCATGACTACCAACAAATATCACTCTTAATATTTGTAAAAGCGTAACTAAAGGAACATAATTTTCTTTATAGAGTGTGATACCCAATGAATGAGTTAATACAGTCTTTGTGCTATTCACTGACTGTGATGAATTATCATTTCTAAATAGAATAAAAAATACCAACTTGAAAGACAGTAGTTGAATAAATACAAGATTCAATTTTATCAAGTTTCTGAAAACAGTACTAAATATATGCACATATCCACTTACAATAATATCTAATAATTTTACGCTATACATATGTACAACAGCAACTTGAAAACTTAAATGTTTAAAACCATTTTTTTTTGTTTTCGAGTTACCAGTTTCCTCACCTTATATCAATTGTTTTAAATGGAAATTTAAGTTTTAACTAATTCTTGTGTAGTCAGCTGTACAAAACAACAATAAAAGACAAATCTTTGAAAAGGGCCATAAATTGTAGTTCGTCTCACTAACAATTAAATCATAGAAATAGCATTTGCCCACATGTCTTACACACACACACACACACACACACACACACACACACACACACACACAAACATGCACACACAAACAAAAACACACACACACAAACACAAACACACACACACAAAAAATGATTAGCAAAAAGAAAAAAATGTCTGAGGGTGTGTTATGGTGCATAACAATTTGTAAAGAAGATTGTTGTCGTGTGATTATATACATACGTTTGTATTATACAATACATGCTTCATGTGCATGTATATTTTTGAAATGTAATAAATGGAATGAATTGAAGTCCCTTCTGGCGAAATTATACCATAACCTCCTGGTGCACAATTGAGGTGGGGGCATGGGATCTTGGGTCCAGAGCTCTCCTCCACTACACTTTACTCTCGAGTTCTATTCCAACTTGACATTTGACCTCCTCCTCGGCGTCGTAGACGGGTTGGTTGACGATCCTGCCGTCATCTTGCATAGTCACTATTGGTGAAGATGAAAATGGAGAACGAGCAGGACAAAAAAAATAAGCATAAGTAACTACGCAAAACGCATACTAGTGCGGGCTTCTACTCCCCCCCCCCCCCCGGCCGTGGCAGTTCAATCTCCCATATGTGTAGTTACACCTCACCTCACCTCAACATTGTATATCTTACTTCTGAACCGACTTCGTACTGAATCGATCCGTGAAGATGTTTCCCATAACTTGTGGGATTAGTCACGTTTCCGTTCATAAATTCGTAGAATCTCATTTCTACAGACCCGTTGAGCCCTATCAAACTGATATAAACACAGTATATAGTATTTTTATTCATAGGAAGATGTAATCATAAACATGTATCCACGTTGGATTATGGTCTGCTAAAATTGGTCATGTCATATGAAGTAAGGTGCTCTCTGTTAAAGCCCTAATTTCAGTTTTGGCAGAAAATTGATTTTCGTTCATAATTTGGCCTAACGAGGCCAGGAAATAGAAAGAGTAATTCATAATCCCCTTTTTATGTTGTTATACATGTATTATTGTTTGTGACTCTGTGTGTACGCGTTGAACCGAACTGCGCTGTAGCTTTTTTTGTGCGCACTCATGGGAGCATACTATCACAGACACTAACAAAACAGGAGCTATCCGATTTGAAAACAGGAAAGATAGAACGAACAAAAATGAGTGTGTGTTTGTATTTGTTTGTGTGTGTGTTCTTCAGTAAATAATAAGGTCACAAAAACTTTATCCCATCAGACCGTAAGAATTGTACTGATAGAAATTACCGAGAAAAAAGGGGTACTGTTGCTTTTGTATGTCATGTGGATGTATGTGTGTGTGCCTCTATGAGTGTGGTTTTGAATTTGAGTGTGTGTATTATTTTGTCTCTGTGTGTGTATGTGAGTGTGTGTTTGTCTGTGTGTGTGAGCTTACAGTGTATATTGTGTAGTGTTCGTGATTCTTTGTGGGTGTGCACTACCTTGGACGGGTATTTTCAGATTGTTCTTCCGAACAGCTGACTCGTCGACAACATGTGCCGTCTGACCCGGGTACATGTTCGTCATCTTTGTGTCCTGGTTAAGCTGGCCTGGTCGTGTCCGGCGTCGCGTCGTCGTGAGGATGTTCCGAAGTCGTTGTCGATGAACAATTGCGACTACAACAGCAACGACAAGTGGCACTATGACAGGGATCGAAAACCACCACATCTTGCCGCCACCCCATCCTCCACCTCCACCACCACCACCACTACTATCTTCACCACCACCAATACCACCACCACCACTACCACCACCTGCAATGGCGGCTGAACTGTGGGGTAGTTCTTCGACAATAGCTTCACTCGCAGTCGTGAGTTCGGATTGTAGTTGCGAGTTATGTGTTGTTGCGGCAAGAGTTTGCATCGGTGTGACAGATGTTGTTGTGTCGGCCTGAGTGTCCACCAACTCGAGATAATCTACAGATTTGTAAGAAAGAAACAACCCAATCATTGTTTTCTTTCAGATGTGTTCTGTTGTTTGCTTACTGGTTTTTTTTGGACACATTATATTTGATTACAGATTATACAAATAAATCACATGTTTGTTTTTTTCGAATCGGACATGTTATGTGCTCATGTTTCGAGGCTGTTTGTATTTTTTTCAACGTATCGACGTTTATTTAACGGTAAAATTAAGACTTCGTGACCATCTAACTTACACACACAAACAACCCAGTCAAACATTGACTTGATTTAAATCTAACAAAAATCAAATGACTGCGCACGAAAGGATATCAATGATTCAATCATATTCATCAGAGGCGTCGATCCCGGGGGGGGGGGGGGCAAACATATCGATTTGCCTCCCCCCAATAATTTTGACAATTTGAAAAATTCATAACATGCAATGCAATTAAATGTTTTAAAAAGCATAGGAAAGCACTATAAAACCTTTAATCATAGCATAAAATTACTATTGAATATACAAAATTGCCAATTGTTCATTCTGTATTACAATTGGGCGCGCGGAGCGCGCCGAAAATTTTGGCAATTTTTCCACTTTTGCCCCCCCCCATCCGAAACGTGGATCGACGCCCCTGATATTCATATTATTTGACCTAATGTCGTACTTACCAATACACTTTTGTGGACAATTCGCTGGATCATCATTGCAGAATGATTTACATCCTTGACATATACCCAGGAATTCATCACAGAAACTGTCAACCCCACAAGCTCCGCGGCACTGGTCACTGCAATTAACTGGCTGAATAATTAATAGTGCGATGGTGACTACCCAGCCCAAAAGATGGAGTAACCATGTTGTTTTATGACATACATGTCCTGTAAAACAAATAACAAACGTCACCAAGTTACTGAGAACAAAAATCTTGATACAGAAAACACAACTCAACAACAATCAATTTCCTTCCTCTTCTTTCCAAGCATTTTTAAAACACACACACCCCCACACCTAGACACACACACACACACACACACACACACACACACACACACGGCGCGGCGCGCGCTGCGCGGCTCGTCGCAGCCGACAGATACACGATACACCATCACACACACACAACACACACACCCCGATTCACACACTCGAAGTACACGCCACCCCACACACACACGTACACAACCACAACGTCACACACACACACACACACACAACACACCACACACCACACACCATCAACGCACACAGACACACACAAACACACACAGTCACGACACACACACAAACACACATCACACGACACAACTCACAAACACACACAGTTACACACACACACACACAAAACACACATTACACACGGCAACGCGCGCGGCGCGCGTCCACACATTACACATACACCATACACCACAGAAAGACACACAAACACAGCCACACAACACCTTCACACACAACACAACATACACAACACATCACACTCACAGTCACACCACCCCTCCCCCACACACATCACACACACCATTAAATCACACACACACACAGCACCATCACACACACGTACACAAACCATTACACACACACACACACACGCACATCACACACACACACACACACACACGACACTCACACACACTGACACACACACACACACACAACACACATCACACACACACACACACACACACTACACACACACAAACGCACACACCATCACTCACCATAAGTTCGTACTCTTTCTATCTACGTATGTAGGCCTATACAGTGCGAGATAAACAATAAGGAAACCCAGACTCAATCCCCAAACGTCCCAAGGCGGAAAAACAGAAGAGAGATACATGTATCGAGGAACAGTATGTGGCACATTGGCATTGTTGTCACGGATGATTGCTCAGATTGCGAAACATATCTTTGTCCACATGGCATTTGACAGAACTTATACAATGTACAACAAAGAAAGAAGTCGTGGATGCGTATATATGGCGCAGTCATTTAGAAGCGTGGACAAAGACAAATTTGACACGCTATACAAAATAATGGATGGTCGATATACGATATGACAGTAAATAATTATACTACACTCCTGCTCATAATTATGAAATATTTTGTTGATACTTAAGTTCTTTCTCCTTTATCATCCAAAATTTTCAAGACAAGTGTTTATTTCACGAAAACGCAGTATGTGAAGCAATTTTTGCACTTCATGAGATGACTAAAGTAAAAAAAAATACATTTGAGCGCAATAACAATTATATATTCATTTTTTTTTAAATCCACCAAAAATGAAGAAGAAAAGTATTAAATTGAAGTAATTAAAAAAAAGACAAAAAGTGATGAATTTTGATCTAATGTCAATTATCATTAAATTAACATCAGAATAGTCTATTGCAAGTCTAATAACGCGCGTAACCACCACGTGACTCAACAACTCTGAATACCGTCATTTTCAAACGCAGGTTTTAGCGTCGAGTCGGACGCTACAAAATGCTCAGCATTCCTAAAATACTTATATTATACTTGTTTCACCAGGGGTGAGCAAAATCCCAGGTGTACCGTTCACTGAAAAATGGCAACTTCTAAAATGTCTCTAAAATATTCCATTATGAGCATGAGTGTATTACTCTCAGATATCAGTTTCATATCGTTTTTCGATTTTGAGAGATTTGGGAGTGAATCCGGTCCTTTTTAAAACTCACTCAATATGTACACATAAATGAACCACAACAACAAAAAGAATATCAAATCGCTGTGAATATCAACCAATATTGTATTTTTATCGTTGGTTTTCATAATAATCAGTACCCCTTTCTACGGGGAAAATTTACTGAAACGGTACATAACACCAAGTAAACTTCAGTGTACATTTTACGTCCATACTTACCTCGACATAAACTGTTATCCATACACATTTTACGTGTTAGTTTCGTAGTTGATTGGATTGAACTAAAAAAATCCACTTCAAATAGATTCATGAAGATCCCGAAGCATATAACAACAAACTAGACCTACTTCCAAAAGCACGTCTGTTGCTGGTTCGGAGTTGTGAACTAATGAATGATTATTGGTTGGTTGTACGTGTGCATGACGTACCATGAAGTACAAACAGTACCTCAAAATAGTTTTCTCTAAGCATACCAGTATCCGCGATGCTGATTGGCTGATGAATAGGGGACTCCCCTTTTGCAAGCATGGCGTGGAACCCCGAGCGCGGGAATCACTAAACTCTACACTTCGTATCGTGTACAGATAAGCGGCGGGAATAGCATCATGTGTAGGAAACGGGTCTGCGCACATTATCCGGGTTAAGTTGGGGTCAAATACATGATATCAATAAACAGTTGGGAAAACTAGAAAAGGGTGAATTCAAAGCAAGCTACCATTTACATGTAAGTGTGTTTTTTTTATAGGTATCACAGAATCAAGTGAGCCTACAAATACAGACATGAAATTATCATAAGGGCATTCGACCTTGAACATACGACTTACTAGGGATTGATAACGAAGTGTATTGACTGTATATCAGGCAGTTATAGCACGTACAAGACGTATAGAGCGTTCCCAGTGACGTCATCCTTTTGTTAGTAACGCTACGCGGCGGCCATCTTGGAAGGCACACAAATCGACCATGGCGACTGACAACGTACAGCGACCTTCGCGTTCTCCGTACTTCCAATCGTTAAGTGACACAGCGAAAGCGAGATATGAGGAAAAATTGACGTTTATTGATAGTGTCGACCCATATGCTATTCCCAAAAAAGAGTGGAATCATGATCCGAGTATTTTACCGACGATTACTTACCCCGACATTGTGAACTATCTAGTGTACAGTCCCAGTCCGTACACGCTTGATGACCTGCGGTGCTACAAGGGTTTGGACGCGTACAACCAGTTTGTTAGCGGATGGGTGCGGGATGTTTCGGCGCGAGTAGTGGGCAACAACCGGCGGGTGATTGTGCATGGTCGGGTACGTAAAAACGCGCACTTGTTGTGTAGATTTTATGGCTAGAACGCTAGTAGATAATTTTATTACGAATTCAAAATTGTTTTCAATAGTTTTGGGTGCTCATTAGTAACCTCGTACTCAGTCTAACTCTACGTCTTTAAAGGCAAAATTTGACTACAAAAATGACTGAGCTCTGTCGCGAGGACGAACTGACGAATGGAAGAAGCTGAGCCCCAAGCAGAAGTTCTGAACCCAGTTTCCTCTCCCGACCTGAATAGTAGAATGGGACATGAAAAATGAAGCTACGTAGGACAGTACAGACTCGGGATTATAAAAAGTAGCTGTATTTTTTTCTGTGATAAGGTTTTTTTTTGTTGGTGACTTGTGTCCTTTCCACATCCACACCCACTTCGTACAATATATTCATTAATATTTGACCTCTTTTTGCTTTATTTGCAAGACAAAATTAACTCATGTAATGGTAAATCTAGGTGATTATTTTATGTGGTGTTTTGAATTTTGATATGTGTCTGCAAAAAGTGCAAGCAAAAATAATTTGTGCTGAAGTAAAAAAAGGAGGAGGTTGCTAACGAGACATTACCGACGTGTTTATATTTGGTTATAATATAAATATTTCTTTTCCACAGTTAGTTGCCTGTGTTACCGATCATTCAAGTTACATCAATTTTAATTATTTTCAGTGTATTCTTATGTGTTTTTTGTCTTGCTTTTGTACATGTACAGGTAATGCACTCTCAGCGGCTACGTGAAACACCTCTCCATCCATGGATCGTCGTGGAAAAGGATGGAAAAATTCTGTCCGCACATTGTGATTGCATGGCTGGTCTTGGAGAGACATGCACACATGTTTGTGCCATCCTCTTCTTTGTGGAGACAAAGGTTCGGATCCGTGACTCAGCAACGGTAACACAGGAAGCCGCATACTGGAAGTTGCCAACTTCGATGAAAACTGCTGAGTATTTGCCTCTCCATAGAATCGACTTCACATCAGCCAAATCAAAGCGAAGAAAACTGGACGATTCTGTTTCATGCACACCACAAATGACATCAACGTCCGCAAATCAGACAATGGAGACAATTTCACTACCTTCACAGGATGAAATAAGTGTCTTCTTCGACAAATTGAATTCGTGTGGGGGGAAATCTGCCATTTTAAGTGTACTACCCTGCCACTGCGAACAATTCATACCCCAGGAAAAAGCAGAGTTTCCGGACCTTCTTACCAATTTATATTCGGCGGAATATGAGAGTATGTCCCACGATGAGCTGTTGAAAAAATGTGATGATGTGAAAATCACCATCACAGAAAGTCAAGCCCAAAGTGTGGAGAAATCTACACGTTCCCAGGCAAGTGAGAAGTCATGGTTTTTGTATCGTGCAGGGCGAGTGACGGCATCCAAAATGAAGAGTGCATGCCGAACGAATCCAGACAAACCTGCCAGGTCACTGATCAAAGCTATATGCTACCCGAGTAAGGGATTTTTCAGCGCTGCTACAGAGTGGGGGTGTAGACATGAAAAGGAAGCGAGGGAGCAATACTTGGACAGAATGAGACCGGACCACGAGAACTTTGAAATTCGTGACTCTGGATTAGTAATTAATCCAAAGTATCCACATGTCGGTGCCTCTCCAGATGGAGTTATATCTTGTGACTGTTGCGGTGAGGGAGTGTTAGAAATTAAATGTCCATTCTGTGGTAAAGACAAAACTGTAAGTGAATATGCTGCAAGTGAGCGAAGTTCCTGTTTGAACACAGGAGAAGATGGACAAATGAGTCTGAAGAAAGACCATGCGTACATGTACCAGATTCAGACGCAGTTGGGAGTTTATGAGGCAGAATTTGCAGATTTTGTTGTCTGGACAAACAGTGATGTACACGTTGAGAGAATTTTGGTAATGGATGACATGTGGGAGGAGATCCTAAAGCGCTCAAATGAACTGTTTAAAAAGGCAATATTACCTGAATTGATGGGAAAATTCTACAGCAGAAAGTGATTGATGTACATGTATTTCATTGCAACCAGTCACCCAAAATAACTTCTAGCCATACATTCATGTTGCAATGAAAATTAATAAAGACACTTTACTTTTGTAATCGCGTTATTCTTTCGCAAATGGGTTTTCAATTTTTTTTTATTTGTAATTATAACATTTTTTTGCCACTAGATGCTGCAATTGTTTGTGTGAAATTCTTTCAAGTGACTTTAGCACAATAATTTGTGTAATTTCATGTCATTAATTTATTGATGTCATTAAAGCCCAAGTCAGGGCACCACAACTGTCAGCCACTTGCCCAAACAGGCAGGTAACCTTTTTATTTTCCATTCATTTACATTACCCAATCACAATGTTTACTTGCGTAAGTAAGTAAAATGTTTTATTTCAAAGAATGTACCTTGGTTTTGCTTTTTCCATATTTTATTTAAGTGGCAGTTACACAAAACTGAGATAATAAACACAAATCTCTGATACTCTCTTGATTTTATAATAATATTTACTTGCCAATTTGAACAAGTTATTTGGTGTTGTCTTTTCTGATTTTTATTTTCCATTCATTTACATTACCCAATCACAATGTTTATTTTCTTGAGTAAGTAAAATGTTTTATTTCAAAGAATGTACCTTGGTTTTGCTTTTTCCATATTTTATTTAAGTGGCAGACAGTTACACAAAACTGAGATAATAAACACAAATCTCTGATACTCTCTTGATTTTATAATAATATTTACTTGCCAATTTGAACAAGTTATTTGGTGTTGTCTTTTCTGAAATAAATCCATGAATGTTTGGAATACATGTACAGGTACTCTTTGCATTTCTCTGGTTTTTAATTGGTTTGATTTTGCATTAACTTAAATTATGTCATTGCATGCATGTTGTTATATTTGTGTAACTGTGTGTGATTGTGTGTGTTGTCATTGTATTCAATCAAAGTGTGGTGTTGTGTGATTGTGTGTGCTTGTGTTTTGGTCTGTGTGTGGGGTGGAGGGTGGGGGGGGGGAAGAAGTGGTGTTGGTCATTGGGAAAGTCCAAGATAAATCCACCAGTATAAATATAATTAAAACCTCCAAACTGTATGATTTTTTTTTCAACACAACCACTCATCACTTTCTCAAAAATTTTGCTTTTTCTCGTTCCCTCTCAGAAATTATGTGTACACACGAAACAGACCGGCACTCGACACACACAAACACATAGAATTCCACGAATACGTACACTTCTCACTACTCAGAAGGGACTTCACAGAGATTCATGAGCTGTACCTTTATGTGCCCCTGCCTCAGCCCCCCCCCCCCCCCTCTCTCTCTCTTGGAAGTTTCACCTGCAACACACACACATGGATAGCAGGAAAACAACAAAAATAATGTTACACGTTTTTATTTCACAAATATGCTTCTCGCTGTACCGAATGGAATTATATTTACAAAGATCAGTGTGCAATGTATTTTCATTTTTTTAAATGTTGTTTTAGTATGCCAGCACCCCCCCCCCAAAAAAAAATGAAATAACATCACAGTAATCGAATCATTAAATATACACAGATGAGGTTTTGATATCACCCATACCCTCAAGCCATTTATGAAGGATGCATCCGTTAAATTTGAAAAAAATTCACCCCAAACTGCCAACCTTTGCATGAAGCTAAGGCAGTTCGGTAAAATTATATTGGTCTACAAATAATTATCTGCATGAAACTTCTGCAAAATATGTAGGCACAGTAATTTTCCGTTTACAGGTAAATCGAAACACGGAATCCGGTTTGCTTTGCAAAACTGAATTCATGTTTTGTGCACACTGTCTGACAAAGTGGAATTTCCATTTTTATATCAAGTTGAAACTGAATTACAGCTTTTGAGAAACGGATGAGACCAGTGTTGAAATGGAAAATCACTATCTCTACATATTGTCTTGATCATGAATGCATGTAGACTACACCAGAGATGCCAACCTCTTACCCCTCCCCCCCCCAAAAAAAAGGAAAGAAAGGAATTGTCTGTTGGCATGTTACACATATCATTGTAAATAAATTTCATGTCATACAAGATGCATTTATAATTGCATTGTATGGGTCTGAAAGGAGACTAGAAATGTTGGTATCTGACATACAAATGTACTTCAATTAACATTTATAACAGTCACATAATTACAACCATACTGAGTTTCTAGGTCCCTCGCTTTGCTTTGGTGTTCATTTTTTTTTCTTCTTCTTTCTTCCTGTAACAATGATGTTAGTCAAAAGGTACTACTGATGGGCACATATTCACTAAACCACAGCAGACTGTTACAATTTTGTCAAGTGTTGTGATGTGAGTATTTTCAGATGTAATTAGAAAATCAACTGGAATTGTGCTGTGGAGAATTGAATATTTCTGCCTCAATGACCCAATTACTCTCTCAACATGAATACGGACATTGGCAATTCTTCGAGTTTTTTCTACATCCTCTCCACTTAATTGTTTTTTACCTTTAGTGAAGACTGGATATTTTATTTCTGCACCTGTCAGTGCTACACTGTCATCAATATTGAATCCTCGGTCAGCCAAAACAACATCACCTGGGTCCAACTTGCTGAGAAAATTGCAATGCTCAACAAGGTGTTTATCACTTACCCGTCCTCCCCATCCCAATGAAATATATGAAATTACGCCCTGAGGTGTGACACCGATTAAGTACTTTGCTGTGTTGTTGTGTTTGTAACTGGACCATGACGATGCTCTGGCTGCCAAATTGGAGGGCCTCTCGACAAAAACCTCAAAACAGTCAATAATTACTGCCACTCTCTTTCCAAAATGTGCTCTAAAACTCAGTGGCATGGTTGCCCTTAGATGTTCCCGCTGAGGCCACAAAATAAGGGGCTTCAGCCTGCAATACATCACATCAATTACTCCTAGAAATATTCTGGAAACTGTTGATCGACCAATTCCAAATCTATGTCCTAAATCAATGTGTGACAAATTCAATCTTAGTTTCATAATTGTCATGACAAGAGACTGAAATTTACTCACTGACCGCATGTTACTGTGTGGCAGAAATGGCTGTAAAAAATTAAACAGAACAAGCAGAACCGAGAAACTGACTAGTCCAGTGTAATACTTCACTTTTTCATCATCACTTCTGAAAAACTCTTCATCATACTTTCGCTTTTCTGTGGCAAGCTGTCCCTTTAGTTTTCGGTTTTCATCCAAAAGTCTTTGCATTTCTTTCTCCATGTTTGAGATCGAAACCCCATCAACTGTTGTTTGCAAACCAATCCCCCCAACTTCACGTTCAGCATCGTTGTTGAACTGTGGTTGTTCATCATGTAGAGATAGAAGTGCTTCCGCAGCATCACTGATCTTTCTTTTCACTCCACGTGCCTGTGATCTTCTGTGCCTGTCAAGGTCGTTTTCAGCACGGTCATCATGGTCACCAGCCTTCTTGTAGCCCAGATGCAGAGATGGTACCCAGTCTGGATTTGTAGAGTCATACAGTTTTGCTGGTTTCCCTGGAAAAAACAGGAAATTGATCAAAAAGAGTAATTATAAATCTGAATGAAAATAAAATTCATGCCTTGGCCTTACTCAGTCTAAGGTAGAAATATTTTATTCGAATTATAACTAGATCGCATCGTGAGTATATATTTCAACGATTGCATAAAAAAAAAAAAACTGATTGTGAGTAGACTGTTGTAGTAAGACTGAAGTTTTACTTTCTCCCTTTTCATTTCACTTACGCAACATTCAGTATAACGACAAAAATAATGCCTAACACATTAACAATACTTCTGCTAATCGTGATAACCAATGCACATAATTTCAGTTTCAACACGAATGTCGAAGACGACACTGGCCTCAGCCGCGATGCAGAACGCCGCAGCAACCGGGACCGGGCGGTCATGGCGCGCCGTGACCACCCGCCCCGTGACCGGTCCGTGTGTGGTGCGAGCTAGCATGTCGGAAAGAGAGCTCGGGCGGATCGAGCTGGAAACCGCATTTTTTCACAAAAATTGTTCATATAACTGTGATAAAGACACAATTATTATGTCACTCATGTCGATTTCCTACCTGAAATAAAATGATCTGAGCACACCCGAATGTTCTTTAAACTTGATTGCTCGAAGTTCCGATTGACTGCAGCAAGCCATTTCCTTCGTCGTACACGAGAAAGTTCCAGAGTTTTTTCTCCTTCTCGCGTAATTTCTGCAGGCAGCCGATAGAAAGATTTTTTGTCTCTACCTGCCCTGTTTCCACAACCAACAACTGAACAGAAATTTACCATGATTTTGCTGTAGAATTACGATATCAGAAATAGTCTAGTTTCTCAAGTAAGTTCTATCCTCCTTTGCTTTACTGCAACAATACGCACGTAGCCATGCGTAACCATGGTGGGCAGTGATTTAGCGTGCCCACCACAATGGCCGGCAGGAAGTTGATGACGTCACGTGAAATCGCTCTATATCGAAAATTTGAGACGCACACAAAGCTACGAACGGAAATTCACCCGATGTGTTTGGTAGGCGCAGGGAAAGAAACCGATATGAATCAGATAAATCGTCGGTCTTCCGGCAGACGGGCCGTAGTATATATTCCTGGCAGAAGGGCCTTAAAGGTACTGGCTAACATTTACCACAGTTAAAAAATCTGAGCTACATGATTCCCCATGCTACCAGTGTCTTTGATAAGGTGTAATGAGGCCCTGAAAAAAATGTATTTCAAAATGATTTAGTGCTTAAAAAAAGTGAATATCGTAAGTTTACGGGATTCACCTGCCCATTTCTTCCCATAGACTTACTGTGTGTGTACCTAGGCTATTTTCTACTCGCCCCGAGTGTTAATTATTTATTCATGCATAACTTGCCATTGGCAGTGTAACTATCCACACTTTTGTATTCTAGGATGTTTATTTGTCCATTTGAACACTACTTTGTAGCTCAGATATCAAAGTTTGACTATTTTTTTAAATTGAAGCTCCAAAATGTTAGCCCATCACTTTAACACTAAAATTGTCTTAACTTGTAATTCATTGGCTCTTTTCACATGAAATCAACGTATAGTCTGATATATTTAGATCCTTCTGTCAGTCTGTTAAGTTCAAATATCAAATAAGGCAATATTTCTCAAATTAGAGGCCCTCCTGCGTGACAACCGACGAAAGTTTAAAGTTTGGGAAACATTGGGCTATGATAACTATTGCATGTGCCGAACTTATCTCCCGTCTTGTTTTACTCATGTGATAAAAGGTGCTAAAATGGGTCCTAATTAAGTGGGTAGCTTGTTTGCTTTCTTATTCACTACATGACGTTCTTCATTAAATTCAAAGGTCCGTGTACGAAGGATTTACATTGGTTTGTATTGTTGGTATCCATTTTTATCATGATTTTACATCAGCTAATGCACGAAACTCAGATGCACTTATCCCCTCCCCTGTTTTAACACAGGGACTTGAAAGGTGACGTAATTGACGTTCGTGTATGTTGGTGAGTGGGTGAGTGGGTGAGCAATAAGAAACGGTGATCGGGTATTATGCAAACTTGGGTCAAATATAAGGGTGGGTCAAATCATGGAGGTAGAAATAGATTTCTACCTCCATGGTCAAATCGAGTTAAAAGATCAAACGTCAACTGAATAATTATTTATTTCACTTCATTTTATCATCAGATGACAACCAAAAAGACACCGTATTGTATTTCCCACTTGAATGGCCATATTACGTATCATATAGGCCCATGGGATGCGTAGGGATTACGACTACACACCAAGAAAAATAGGCTCAACATTGCACCTTTAAAGGTGCAGAGCAGTGTCACACTGGGAGCACCTTTAAAAGTGCAACTTTGCACCTTTCTGAAAGGTGCAAGGTTGCACCTTTCTGAAAAGTGCAAAGTTGCACCCGAAAAATGCAAAGTTGCACCATAGAAAATAAAAAAGTATTCTTCTTTTTCTTGCAACTGTGTGTTTATGTGTGTGAATCGCAATTTACGTTCATTCCAGCGCTATTTATAGTATTTACATTATAATACACTTTATTAATTAACATTTACAAATATTTAAAAACTCGTACAAATATGAACTTACCGGGGCTCGAACTTGCGACCTTCCGCACGTGAGGTAGACGTTTACCAACCTGGCCAACACGCTGGCCGTGAAGGTAGTGTTGAAGCCGAAGGTGCATTATTTTCATCCTTTTAAGGTGCAAACTGGGACCTATAGGCCGTTTTCGTAATATATTAAAATTACATGCATACCTTTTAAACAAGGGTTGTTCTTGACAACCGGAAAGCTTATCTGAGCTTGTCCATCATAGAAAATGGTGTAATGTATGCAAGTTGCATTTTCAGTATTGAAATTGTATTCATAGAAACAGGTGAAAGAAATAGCTCATAACCAGGCTTTGGAAGACAAGACATCCATAAATTTGAATACATTATGAAAGTGGTCTTTTGTAGGCAAAACGTGCACCTAAAATGTGCAAAATTGCACCTCAAAGGTGCAAACTTGCACCCAAAAGGAGAAAACTTGCACCCGAAAGGTCCAAATTTGCACCCGCTGAAAGGTGCAAATTTGCACCTGAAAATCTTGCACCTAAAAGTTGCAAACTTGCACCTTAAGGTGCAAACTTAAGAGGTTTATCTAAAAAAAAAAGATTGGGAGGGGTGTTTTGACCAACTGAATGATTTAGAATTATGGTTCACTTGCCATTCTAGGAAAGACACGGATAAAGTATCCGAAATGGCGAAATCGATACCCTAACCATAGAACTTATCTAACTCCAACACCAAATTCGTGAACTGATGGTATTTGAGTCAATCCCCGTATTTTCAATCGTGTTTTTGTACTCGGATCACACAATCGTCTGGCAAGAGATCAACTATTAAGCAGTCAAGTATGTAGGCCTATAGACCAATAAAGCGAATGATCGCGAAATTTGAGCGAACCGTTCGGCCACATGTAAAGTCGGTCCGCAGTACAGGCGGATCAACTCAACCCGGAGTTACTCCGGAGTAACTCCACTTCGCCTTCACTATGAAAGAGGTATTATACCCCTTTCATATTGACAGCCGAAGTGGAGTTACTCCGGAGTCCAGAAGGAGTAACTCCACTTTGGAGGGCAATATGAAAATTATGAGATTTTCTCGATCCGGATTCAAAGCGGAGTACTCAACCCACTTCGAGAAGAGGGTTACAGGCGGAGTAACTCCGCACCGGAAGTGCAGTTCGGCTTAAATCGGTAATCTCGCGCGTGTTTACATTTCCTGTCCCAACGTCACAAGCGAGTTTAGTCGTGGGGAGTTTAATTCCTGTGTTTGATTTTGTTTTGTAGCGTGTTTGAATCGTTTGGTTCTATATTTTTTGACGTAAGTTGTTCTTCTGAATTTTAACGAAAGTATCCGTAATGGCGAAATCAATACCCTAACCATAGAACTTATCTAATTCCAACACAAAGTTCGTGAACTGATGAGTGAACTGATGAGTCAATCCCCGTATTTTCAATCGTGTTTTTGTACTCGGATCACACAGTAGTCTGGCAAGAGATAAACAGGCCTACAGACCAATAAAGTGATTGATTGTGACATTCGGCCAAAAGGAGGGACAAAAGAAGCGCTAATACGCTTGAATAGGCATTATAAATATCCACCGTGAACATGCTGAATGAGATTGTATAGTATATGATCGTGTCATGTTTATGTTGATCTGTGATATTTGCCAGAGTGACCTAGGGTATGTATACCACGTACTCGAAATTCATGATGGCCCTTTCCCCCTTTGTCTTGACGTTGTCAAAGACAAGGGCTAGGGGCAACGCGCAACGTCTCAGTCTGGGGGAGGTTTCTTTTTCGGAGGAAAAAAATAAAAAGAGAGAGAAAAGAAGTAAAGTAATTGGATCAAACGGGAAACGTATAAAAAAAAATGAGTACGAATAATGTCACGACCTGGCAACAATAGTCAAGTCTGACTGATTGCCATTCAACAACAACAACAACAACAACAACAACAACAACAACAACAACAAGCTAATGGTCATTGATCCCTGCGCTGACACACCCGTACACACGGGTACAGATGCATGCTCCGTAACGGCAGAAATACGTGGGTATTTACCACGGAGAGTAAAGAGGTATATAGCTTTGTGTATTTTCTTTTCCCCAATAACTTCAAGACCCTTGATTTGATTTTTAATGAAAATTGAGGAAAGTAGACACTATGAGACACTCAGAGTTGGAAAGTTAAAGTTCAAGGAGCACTGTGATGTCAGAGTAGTGAGGCATATCGAGGGGGAATGAGGCCTCCTCTTCTTCCTCCTACTCCTCCTTCTTCCTTTTCTTCAACTTGATCCCAGACACACTTATTTGGCAAAATACCAAGTACTTAATAAATTGCATACCTCATATACTGAATGCATGTTTGATATATACATGTATGGAATTGTATCAGTCTTATTAGTGTATGTTTATTATTTATTAGTTTATCAGTTATAAAAAGTGTTGCAGTCTTGCAGTGTAAATTGAGTTTGATTTTGTAAACTAAAACGCGCAACCGTTAACGCATATCTTCATCCCATTTGCACGCCGGCAGGCAAGCACACTCTACATGCTCTATGCTTTATTGTATACTAAATTTAATAAGCCATATCTCTATGAAGTTATAAAACCATGCTCCTGGAAGACGTGGTTGTTGACATTGTTGTAGCAGGGGAATAGCACCCATAAGAATTAGTAACAGCAGTTAAAGATTGTGGATTTTTAGTCACAGGGAAATCACATAAAATACCTCGGCTACCAGCAGTTTTGTAGTTTTCGACGCTGAAAGGTAACAAAAAAAATCGTTTACATTTGATAGTACCTGCATGAAATCAAAGGATCACTTTTGAGCAACTTATTGTGCGGTGCACGTGACCTTTGTAACCGCTGAACAGGCGCAATTGAGCATAAAAGAATATATCAATGACGTATCTCTCCTGTGATTTGTTCGTTTCATTCTCGCGCCAAAATCATGAAAATTGCTCGTTCGCCGGCCATTTTAGATTGCCGCGTGGTTCGGCTTTGCTGTCTGTGACAAGTTTGGGATATTATATTGGATTTATCTTGATGTTTCCATATAGGTCACGAGCGCAATGTAAGTTATGTGTATACTTTGATAATTCCATTTCATAATCTTAGCTTAACAAAATGAGATAAAAGTGGCGTTTCTGTAATAGCTAATCATTAGCGTAATTTTTGCACACGTTGTTATATCCGAACAAGTTCAGTCTTCCCCATGACACACTGCATGATTGAATGTGTATTTATATGATATGCTAAATCTTATGTTTTCGTGAAACATCAGCTGCTATAATGGTATCTTGATAATCTTGGATTTAAAGTAGAGTAGCCTACTATTCAACATTACACCGTTTTAGCATAATAGAGTATTCTTATCCTTGCTAAATTAATATGGTAATTGATATCGGACAAGACTCGCGTCTGGATTTGTATGTGTATAGAGTTGTCGGTGGATTCGGGCTTATTGTAGATGTTATTCAGCTTGACAATACTCAAATCCCTTCACTGGCTGCCCCTTCACTCTGAAATATCATCCCATCATATTTGAAGAATTCCTCTACAACACAAAAGTTTGAATCCTCCTTAAAAACATATTTATTCAAAAAGTATTTTGACTGAGTTATTAACAGTTGCCAGCATCTTTTCTTTCTTAACATTTTCTTCTTTTTTCTTCAAAAAGCGCATAGAGACACATTTGGCAGTAATATGCGTTATATAAGCATTGTGGTATTATCATCATTATTATGAATCTTCAGAGTATTCTCATGTTTCTACAAAGTGCATCATCATCATCATCATCAGCAGCACCAGCAGCACCAGCAGCATCAAGTCCCCTCGCACGAAGCAGAAATCTTAGATCGGCTCGTAAGAATCTCCTTTCAAATTCAATGCCGTATCAAAAGAAAGGAATAATCTCGCATCTCTCACCGATTTGAAAAGCGAATGTGACCGGGTTTCAATTACCCTACAGTGATTTAAAATAATACAATGCCATGGCTGCTGAGGGGTCAAGAAATTACTTTTACATAAAACTGTTTAAAAAAAATAGAAAAAAAAATAGAATGTAGGGCTAAATATAATTGTCATTACTATTCTAACGTACATGTACATTTTCGATGAGGCCTATTGTCAAATTTTATTGGCAAGAAACATGCCTACCGAAACTCCACTTTTTTCTGAATCATTCCCGAGATATAAGAGGAATATTTTTCACGTTTCACAAATATGCAGAGGACCATTATTCGTCCAATTATTCATTCTTCTATAGTACGATAATGTTTTATAAATAGCATATGACATGCAACGAACGCTAAGTACGTAACTCATGTATTTCTTCCCTAATAGAAATACTGTGATAAACACATGTACAAGAGATCGTATATCATCTATATCAAAGCAAGAATAAATAAACTGAAATTACCGTAGCATGAAATAAAAGAAACTCGTTTGAGTTAAGGAAGGTGTAATGTATAATCATTTGTTTGTTTATTATTATTTCCGCAACTATACAAAAATCAAAACCGTTAACACCATGCATAATGGAAAATCTCGAAAAGTAAAACCATGGCATACAGAAACAGTTGGATAGCCCATTACAGATTCAGTGACAGAATGTTCCTATTCTTCCATGAGTTTCATTTCTGTCCAAAATTTCATCAACGAATTCTTAACAGCACCATGCAGAGAACTACTACAAATTACACAATTTAATAAACACGCTAAAACACAGGAAATACAAATGAGTATATGAATATAAAACCGACCCAATTCCATGTTGGACATCTGTCTTTATTGTCCCATATGAAACTATAGATGACATTTCTAGTTAACCAAAGCATTGGTGTATTATTACTATAGCTGTCTAAAAATTATGTACTAGAAATTTGGTTTACTTGAGTTGTCATCTTTGGTTTTATATGGGAAAAGAAAGACCAACGTCCAAAATTGACTCGGGTCGTTCTTATATTCAGATACTCAAATAGAACATGGTGTAGAACACAATAATGTAGCAAACTTGAGTAAACTATTGAACCAAAAAGTTTCGTTTGATTTGTCTGTGATGAACAAGGGGGCCAAAATCACCTTATCATCTTGCACTAAAAGAACTTTCTGACATTTTTAGTGGCGAGAGTATTGAAGTAAAATATAAAACATTGCATGCATAGCATGTAGATTTAGAGAAATACATTTGCCATATTATTTTGTTGTTTTTAATGCACAGATTTTTTCTTTAAATTTTGATCAGATAAATCAAAACATAAATCATACAAATCAAAGAGAATATTCACATGATTGGACAGAGCAGCACTTACATACATGAGGAGGTCTATGGAAGTAGTTACCAAGCACAAGATATTAAACATCAAGTCTCCATTTTAAAATGAGCTGGTAGTTTACCCCTTTTCCTCACCAAAAAGTATTCAGTGTCTTCAATACATTTGTTTAATACGAGCTTTATGTTCCAGGATAGGGGTTCTGTTACTACATTTACAAAAGTGAACAGAGTATTTGAAAACAAGGAAAACAATGGTACAAAATTGTCACCCCGGATACCAAACATTTTTTTTCTCCAAAAAAAGGGAAACAGAAACATTCAGGTCAGCCCACATAATATTTACCACCGGTTCACAAAACATATGTACAATTGTTTAAGATCCTTTTGACAAAATTAACAATTTGAGGAATCTTTTCTCTTCATTTTGAATAAAAAACAAACAAACGTTAAATACAAGTCCGAGATCTTATAATAAAATCTATAGTCTACAACGCACCGTATAACACTAACCGCAGGTGAAGTCAAACAGCATTATCATATACCAAACTTCTAAATTTCACCGTGCTTATTTGCTGAAGCGAATATTTCTAGTAAGGTCATGAGCAATTGTTCACCTCTTCAAAAATCGGTCTATATGTTATCTGCATAACTATGAACAGTATACGTATTCATTCGAGCACGGCAACATAATTTAATAGGGCCAAAGGTCGGTTGTCATGAACAACGCACAACAACGCAGTGATATCAACAAACATTTGACTGATACTATCATGTTCAATATATTATACACTGGACTGCTCTTAAATTATTTCCAGTTGGTCATTTGTACAAATTAACTATGGACTATATCAAGTGGAATTATACCTCAGCATCCAGAAGAGTTTTAAATGTAAGTAATATGTTATAAATATCTTTCGCTGTCAGGTGGTTTGGCGACGAAACGGTGCATTTTCATACATGTATATGACATCCTATAGCTTTAGTCAATCACATCAAATATATCTTCTGACTTAAACTGTTCAGTGTGCGGTAGTCTGCAAGTATGTTGTATTTACCATGGGTAAGAACAGTCAAGTAAGAATAGGCATTTGATAATGGCTGAATATCGTGGATGCACTATGTCGATTTTTGTTCATTTAAAAAATCGAATTTATTGATTTAATGTTTTGTTTTATCAAACACTGTCCCCGTATGTTGAAAAGTGGGTTTATTTGTTAAAATTTGAATCAATTCATAACTTATATACAATTACACCCCGATTTCCCCCAAGTGGGAAAAATAAATTCACATTTAGGGTGAAGTTTTATCCGATTTTTTGTCACATGACTGATTTTTTTTATGTGTTTCTCTGTTTATATTTAACATAATGATTTTAAAAAGCACTGAATTAAATCGGATTTAAATCCACTAACTCCTGATGAATACACACAACATATCCCTGCTGAAAATGAAATGAATAGTTCCTTTCCAAAAAGTGCTAAAACCGTTTTCCACCAAAATGAGTTATTAACATCAGTACATGGACCAGTGATTTATCAAGGTATACTATAAAGTTTGAATACAATTCATGCAAGCGACTACGAAATATCTTACTGTCATTTTTTTTTATATAGACGCGTGAACGAACTTAGCCCAAAAATGCATTTTTCTTCAAAGTCACTGAAATGTATAATACTTTTTGGAAAGGCACTCTTCAAAAATGAACTCATTTTAAGTATGGTAAGTCTACTACTCATCGACCACCGTTTTTTAAACCGACCTACCTCACGCACGGGCCTTCTTGCGTAAAAATTCGAAAAATACACGTAGGAGTAAGCGCAATACACCACAATATTTAAAAAAAAAACATAACCAAGAGAAATGAGGAGGAAATACGTAAGAAATCAATGAAATTTAAGAAAAATCTTGCGCATCGATGTTAATACACGTGTTTTGCCATTCACTGTGACGCGCGCGCAATCCCGAACGAGTTGTGTACAGTACGCGGCGCTTTAAAACGGCGCCGTACGCGCCGGGAACTATCGCGCAAAGTTGTAAATGGAATATAAGGACACAGCTTCCATTTATCCTCTCATAAATCATGATTTTTCATGAAAAATTCAATACTGAGCATTTGAAAAATGCTATATTTTGCAACATATCCTGAAAGTCCTAAAAACTCGCTCTCTACGTGTTAAATCAATGGGCAGTAGGCGGTCGGTTTCAAAAACGAGCTTTCGGCGGCCCTCGTGAAAAGGGTCACTTGACGTCGTCGCCAAAATTTCCGTGCGTCCGAAAGGAGGAAGCAATCTGAGCCCGAAAAGTGAATCTACACCATTTTCTGCCCAAGTGAGAGAAAATTTAGGAAAAACTAGCAAATATTTTCTGAGATATGGTGTAATTAAGCTTAAGCGGTCGATGAGTAGTACCCCCAACCA
>JZLH01S0633673.1:12532-25155 GCA_001188425.1 Eucidaris tribuloides | reverse complement strand
AAAAAATCTGAGTCGCATGATTCCCCATGCCACCAGTGTCTTTGATGAGGTCTAAAAATGAAGCCCTGAAAATATTGTATTTCAAAATGATTATTTAGTGCTTTAAAAAAGTGAAAATCGTAAGTTGACCAGATTCACTTGCCCATTTCCTCCCATAGACTTACTGTGTATACACCTACGCTATCAAAACCCGCCCGAGTTTTAATTGTTTATTCATGCATAACTTGCCATTGGCAGTGTAACTTTCCAAACTTGTACATTTGAACACTATGCTATGTAGCTCAGATATCAAAGTTTGACAATTTTTTCCATTGAAGCTCCACAATGTTAGCCTATCACTTTAAAAACAATCTGAGACGTATGTGCATACATCCATTCCATGATACTATCAGTACTTGAGAAAATTATCACAAAGAATTGCACTTTGTGAAACTATTATCAACTCTTTACACGCTGAATTTATTCGAAGGGAATAATAATGACATTGTTCTTAACATATTTTCTTTGAATTTAGCTTTCGTTATTGTGGTATTGAAAATGGTAATTTTCTATAGATGTTACTCAAGCACACTAACTATTTTCATTGTCTCCTATACAAAGGTGTAGGAGAAAAATAATTATTACGATTGTTCAGTTTCATTGCACGATTGTACACAGATGCAGCATTAGTGTGCAAAGGGTTAAGTTCTTTAAAACGATGATCTATGACTGACCAGTAATCACCACACATATTTTCCCTATAGAGTGCGGTTTTAAATTAAATCATCGTGTTGACATTTATTATGAAGGTGATATTTATTCATGGGTATCTTGATAATGATATGATAATTTTGCAAAGTTTTATATTATTGGCTGTTTATTTATCCATTTAAAAAACACTACACATTCCAGACAGCATTTTGTTTTTGTAAATCGAGTGTCCATGACATCAAAGGGACATAGTTTTTTTCCATAAATACGCAGTGTACTCCTTTGGTTGTTTGATAACATACTGCTGCGTTTCGTTTATTTAGTCTGAACACCGTATATTGCCCCAATGTATAATAAATTCTGAAATTGGTTCCTGACTTTAATGATAACAATGATTTTTATGTGTTTTGTGTCAGGTATTTAGAATATCAAATATCCAAACACTCAGGTCTTAAAACGGAAAACAATAGTTTAGAATTGCTGTTTTTGTGTGTATGTGTGTGTTTTCAACATTTGTATTTGACGCAGAATATTGTTTATGTCTTTCCCCATTCCATCCTTGTAATCAATTCAATAATATCATACAATGAATAAGGAAACTATAATGTTCTTAATAGGTTAACAAAATATGCCTAGATGTTCCCTATTATATCTGCCATTCCTATTATCTGAGCTAAATGATTATGAAAATATGTAATGCCCACCTACATGTAATCACATGTCACACCAACATTTCTTCGAATAAAACTAGATTTAATAAGTTACATTTTTATTGTCCGTCAGGACATATGTTTTGCTCACATTTGCATTGACACAAAACATGACATGTGATAATACCAAAAGAAACATGCAATTTGATTAATTTTCAAGCATTACTAGGAAAATGATCAGAGAGTAAATGCGAATATTGGATATGTTAATGAAAGATGTGAAATTACAAAATATCTGACTATGGATCGAAAAAGGAGCGAAAAATGTTAAAAATGGTTTGTTCTGCAGTTCACCGATTTCACTCGTTAACCTGAATGCTGTATAATTTTTAAAAAGTGTTTTTTTTTCGGTTTGATTTGTTTTACCTCATACCTAATATTCGATACCAAAAATTCTCTTAAATTTTTAACTTCACAGCTTACATTTCCTCGGCTTGCTGCGGTAATTCTTGCGAGTTATAAAACTAAAAGTCTTTCTTTGCGTGCACCTACGTACACCAGTACTACTCATCTTACATTAGCAGCCCACATTACTTCATATCAATTTCTAAGCGATCTTTTACTTTCTACATGGTCTACAGTTTTGCAACACAATGGTAAACTGGAACTAAAACCGTCGTTTTGGCACATTTTTTGCCATTGTAACAAATCTACAAGCTTTATATACTATTGAAATGAGATTGATGATAATCAAAGGTTTCTCTTTAAGGTTAGATCAAAATATGTGACCGAAGTCAATGTTATGACCCGCGGAATTGATTCTAAAGACTTCCTTTTTGGTAAAAAAAAAAATCTCGTGGAAGATCCCCGTTTTTCTAAATTTGTCTGACTTTGCCGCTTCATAAAATGAAAGTGCGTTATCTATAAATATATTGAAAATCAGTATTTGTAGCGGGAAGTCTGAGGATTCTAAAAATGTAAAAATCAAATTTTATTGGCTAGGAGAAGGCCCGCGGAATTGGCAAAAACCAATCACAAATACCATTTTCTTTCAGTTTTCTGACCTTCCCAGCTGCACGCAGCCTTTATTATTATGCGTTCGAGTGTTAATGTGAACAATGACAGCAGTCCGTCACTTCCTCCTACACAGCACGGTGTGAGAGCAGTGATGCATGACCTGGGCTCGTATTTCTCTGCGCAAAAGAGGAGCGTTTTCTAATGTTAAGAAATTGATATGAAAATATTACTAAACATACAGATTTTATGATTTTCCACGTAAAGCTCGTCGAAAAATTTCGACAATTTTCTTTTTTCTGCCCCCCCCCCCTGTGCACTAGTTATTTAGTTTCTTACTCGAGTCAATTCGGCAAGATGTTAATCCGTAAATGGTCTTTGCACCGCTGCATGACTACAGTAAATGTAGAAAAAACAAGCTACATTTATTCTACAACTGGTCACAAAAAGGATCTGAGGTAAAAGCAGTTTTTCCTCGTGAATTCAAGTAGCTTTGTCTCGTTGGGTTCGCTCAACCGGTATATACGTTTATGCTCTCACATCAAATACTCGATTCGAAGATTTCCTCCATAGCAGCTTATGGAACGCGTTGCGAAAATGTGGGTTCCTTCTTGCATACACGATTGGATTCACTGTTCCATTTATGAGGATTAGTACGATTTCAATAGAGTTGAAGGTAATCAACACATCAGAGTTAGTGTAGAAGTGTTCCAAAATGATGAGAAGTATCAATGATAACCACAAATGATGAAACACGTCACAATGATGCTAACTGCCTGGATTGCCTTGGTTTCAATGTGGACACCAATATTCATATTTGGTCGATCACGTTTCCTCCGTAATTGAATTCTTTCTGCGTTCATGAACCCACGTTTCTTGACAAGAATTAAGATGCGCACGTTGAGAACGGAGACGAGGATTATGCCCACTAGGCCCACGAGTACCGTTACTAATAAATCTTTAAATGACTCGGATAGGTTGCAAACTTGTCCATCTTCAGTTCCAAACGGATAATAAACAAACACGTTGAGAAAACATAGAACCCATACCACCAAGGTAGTTATCATTGCATTTCGTTTGGTGGCTAACTTGCGATGGAGTAATGGTAATGCCACCGAACAATATCTCTCGATCGTTAAGACGTTTAGGTGTAAGAATGACGATATGACGCAGACGAATCCCGGTATTCTAAAAAAGAATACTTTCAGGCATGTGAAGTCATTTTGCACAAGAAGTAGATATGTATGCGGAATAAAACCAACAACGGGATACGCCACGTCAGCCAGCGACAACGCCGCGGTCAAGAAGTAGGATGGTCGACGAAGTTTCTTTTCCTTGTAAACAGCGAACAGGACAAGAAAGTTGCCACAGACGTTCAGGAACCAGAGAGGAAGGGATATTACAAGGAACATAGGCAGAAAATACGAATTCAGTAAATCATTGGAGGAGATGTTATGAGATAATTCTAATTGTTCCGGGAAAGTTTGGTTGTCCATGACGCCTCAGCTTTAATGAGTTCTGGTTATGAACGGTTCTTGGTGTAACTAGCAATTTCCACTTCAGTTTCATTCGAACGATGACAAGAGTATGAGTTTCTACCCTCCCCAGATTATTGTTCTCCTCGTTTCGATGACAGTTTTACCATTTTCCCGACGTTTCGTCAATCAGACGGATGGTCAATATTGTACTATCGTATACCTCCAAAGTGCACAGAGGCAGAAAAGGCAAGTGTTGCTAGGCTAAAAGTAAAACATTTCGTCATAATTGCCTTTACAATGCTGGTAAAATCACATTCATTTACAAACTTATCCAATAATTTTCGGAAACTATACGCGTCTGTCTGTGTCTGTGTCTCCGTCTCAGCCACGGAGGTACATCTGAAGAATATAATAATCGTACACTCATATCGGAACAGTGTCGCTTGAATTATTGAATTCCCCGAATAAAAAAAACACCTATAGCCTATTGGTATCATCCATATTCCATAAATTTTAAAAGATAGCCGTTCACAGGATTTTGCAATAGATTTGCCAGGAACTCACTTAAAATAATGAAGGCCGATAGCTGGTACGCATGGGTAAAAAAGTGGATAAAATAATAATAATGGAAATGAAACACACTTTAATAATGATTTCCACATGATCTGATTGGAGCGAGGACAACTTGATATCATCCATTTTAATTCATGTTTTATGCATCATATTCATGATCATGAAAGTAATAGGAGAGTGATCGTTTGAAGAAGAGATTTAAATAAATTATAATGCAATCTTACTGATGTATTGCCACGGTTTTACGTATTCATCCAGAAACAAAAATATCATTATTGTTTTGCAATTGGTGTGCCCGCAACAGGTATGTTGCTGGGCAATGGTAGCCTTTATTCCTGCCGTTAACATTGATTTGTTGTCCAGGATTTCAGGAAATAGGGTCATATTCTAAAGACAAACGTTGCGGAAGAAGCCATGATTAGGAGAGCTGTTAAAAAAAATCTTAAGGTTTCGAAACAAAAAATATCAATGATCTAAACATGATTCTAACACATTTTTGAATTAATAGTGTAGCGAAGTCATCATTTTAATATCTATCAGTACATCCATACACACATATAAATTGACATTTTAGTAATTGGTGTAATTCTGTAAATGCAACAATAGCAACACATTTCACAGAAGCAAACACGCATACAAACTACAAATATACCGATTTACATATACCACCTAAAAAGTAGATTTGCATCTTTCATCAAAAATGCTATTATTGAATATTTCAGTTTAAAATTGTACTTTTATTTTAATGGCATATTGTTTCGAACAGGCAGTATTATTTTCTTTTCAATGATCGTTCAGAGGTATCTGACAATAAGGTTCAAAGTTTATCTAAGGTTATAACCTCATCTTTATTTAACAACTGAAACAGGTTAGTACCTTAGCTTTTGTTTACGTTATCAATACGATTACCTTTTTACCGGTCGATAGAAAAGTATATTAATACGCTGCAGTGTATGGCTTAATACTGAATATCTGATATCTTAAAGGATAATGACGTGATTGGGAACACTTGAAATTACCTCAAGAACCGAGTGAGTTCTGACATATACCAATGTACACACTACCTACCTAGATTGTTTATCTTGGCTGGGAGGATTTGTCTTGAATTTGCTTACTTGCCGAGAATCAAGCACGAGTAAAACCAGTATTGAAATTGATCCTATAGATAGCTACACAACAAATTTGCCTGTCATAATGAATACTAATGTTAGCTCATTTTAATGATTCGACATTTGACCACCAAATTTCATTGCAGAATCCTTGCATAGTTTATTTGATTCTAAAATAGGTCAACCCCGAATTGAGAACTACTTCCAATCACGCTATTTGCCTTTAACTTGTATATAAAAGGTTAAAAACTTATCCATAAAATACAAACATAATCATTGGAATTGTACGCAACTACTCAGCATTTCCCAACAAATGTATCTATAATTATTTAGCAGTAAAATCATAAACAAAATCATTACGACAAATATATACGCAAAGCAAATTAAATATAAACATAAACTTGATCTATGCAAGACTGCATATTATACATCGATCACAACAAAAGCTAACTTTTAAGTGTAATAACATATATCCATCAATTATCCAATTCTCATTTTTAATGGTAACACCATTTGGTGTTGCATTGTGGGAAAAGCCGACGCTGTGTAGTGATTACATGATATAACAAAGGCCGTACAATTTGAGCATTAAATGAATATTAAATTTGTTTTGAATACGAAATGTTTTTAAGTTGTGAAGCAGCAGGATGTTTTTGGAATACATGGAAAACTGAAGTTTCCATATAAATATTCATAGATGATGGGCGAAGGTCATCACATGAGCAAAATGGACATCTTTAAGATCAACTGGATCTGGATGTCGACCTGAAGGCCAAACGACGAGGGCGCGCTACATCGTAATACCAAGAATTACACCATCTCTTTTTGATTAGATGTATCGGTTATTTTGCCCTGTGAATTAGTATTTATTCGTCATCGGTAATAGGTGGGTAATGAGGCAAGAAGTGAATGTTTTTGCGAATCCCTTGTTTCGATATCTGCGGTGTCTGAAGTATCTTCTGGTACTCTCCTTTCCCGTTTGGTATTTTGGCTGTCAGACTGGTGACGCGTCTTGTGACCTGTACCATAATCAAAAACACAACCAATCACGTGATGACGATATCTTTACTCTATTTTCATTCATTTATTGTCAGTGGCGGATAGGGGTGAATAGACCACGCCACCCAGCCCCCCCCCCCCTCATTAAGTCGGTCTTAAAAAAGGGTAAGGAGAAAGAATGCGGGGAGGGGAAATAAATGGTCAAAAGGTTACTTTTGGAGGATTGTCAACCGAAAATGCTTGCACCGGTCCAGAGGAATTTTACTGTCGAGTAATTTTACTGTCGAAGGTCCAATACGGACACAAGAACAAGAAGATCAACAACAATTAAAATAAAACTTAAGTGACAGGTCTTATGTTTTTTGCTGAAGGGAAATGTTACCCAAAACCCCTTCCACGAAACAAATAAACAACAACATAAGGGCGAGGTGACGAAATCAAATATAATTTTGATCAAACAATACGAAAGCCTCAAATATATTCATCATTGCATTTAGGAAACAAGCACAGTTGGATATGACAGCGGATACAGACTGCAAAGACTCATTAGTTTGCAGAATCATACATGTATTGTTTACAATATGTTTCTTTTTTGAAAGTGGAAACATCTTTGAAATCATCATTGGTTCTTACATGTAAGTAAGTACCTCTTAAGTCCAAACCAACCCTGACGTTTTTGAAAAAAAAAACTAGTGGACATTACTAGTTTTGCAGAAAATGAAATAGAAAAGCTGTGTTGTGTAATATAGTGTGTTGTGTTTTTGTGGTGTGTGTGTGTGTGTGTGTGTGTGTGTGTGTGTGTGTGTGTGTGTGTGTGTGTGTGTGTGTGTGTGTGTGTGTGTGCGAGCAAGAATCTTCATTTCAATGAATAGGCCTACTGTAAACCTACCCTGTTCATCATGGTGTCTAGGTCGTCTATGTGTGAGTTGGCAATGAATTCTTCGCAGATCGCTTGGACAAACCAGGAGCCATTAACACGATCCCTAATTGAGAGTAACCTGGAGAATTGAGACGTTAAACGTGTAAGCAAGGGTTATATGGGTAATATGTCTTGAAAAATATGATTTTTCCTATCTTAATATTAGAAGTAGGTGGTTGTTGTAACATAGTGTTCAATTAAAACAGCTTTGTTCGCTGTCAAATTCAAATAACTGAAGCTGGCGAAATAGATTTGAAGAGTGCATGCATTTAATGTCTTGTCTCCTACTTATTCCAAATTCCCGGATTTCTGTTCTCTGTACTTAAACTTTCGTATTCATCTCTGAAAGTGTTTTTTTATGTATGGATTTCAAACAAAAACTAAGTAGTGACAACAAGTATGCTTGTTTTTGTTAGCGGGTTAATTTCGACTAGGGACTGCTTGTATGATTATGAATTTAATTTTGTTTTTCATTTCCACACTGTTCAATTTCTAGCAAAAATACATTTTTCCTTAAATTCCATGATCCCCAATATAGACGGGTAAATTTGTGGATTGGCCCCCAAACAAATTAATACACAAAAAATTCAACGTTTTGAGTTAAGATTGACCTCCAAAATGACATCACAAAAATCTAAGACTAGGTACAAGAAAGGGGTTATGTTCAAGATGACATTCAAAATGACCGCCATGCATGGGCTTAAAATCTGCATAAAACAGGAAATAAGTGGTCTACATTGGGAACGTTTGTGTCTCTTTCTATGTTTTTGGGCCCCCAAAATCCAAAAGAAACTAGTCAACATGTTGCTTAGTGATTGGAAAGCCTTAAATCCAAGATGGCGCCCAAAATGGCCGTCCGTGGGTCGAAAATTGAACGGGCAATAAATGGTCTACATTTTCGATGTTTCGTGTTCCTTGGTGATTAGAAAATCTTAAATCGTAGTGGTCTACACATGTTTGTGTCTATATCTATGTTCGTGTCTAGTTATCTATCGATGAATAGACATTGTCCTCTAACAAGTAAGCTGAGTGAAAGCACCTTCCTGTCTGTCCCGCTCGAGTGATATTGATCGTAGGTAATAGTGCATAAGAAAAGGTACTGTTTGTCTTCTAGCCTGCTGTCTTTGTCAAAAATTCATCCCTGCATTTACTGTGCTACGGGAAAATCCCATGTACCTGAATAATATTGTCTCGGTATACGTTCGGGCATAAACGCATCATACCGTAATCACAATAATGCCACACTGACGATGATACAAATTCACATTAACTGATTAAGGACAGATTCACGCAGTACAGTTTGCCTGGTGGTTGTTCTAAAAACATCGACTTTTCTGTTTCTGATCACGACTACGAGAAGGAGAAACATGATTGAAGTTATATCTTCCTCCACAATGCTGATCATCATCGGTAAGTACCACGGCAGAACGTAGTCTGGGCGCGTTGGATGAAACACGCGTTTTCGTGTTTCGAGCTACCGGCAAAACCGGGGCAGAACGTAGTCTTGATTAAATGTCAAGACGATAATCTCAACACCTGGTGTCTTATTCATAGTAAGGAATTGCCTCGCAGTAGTAGTAGTAGTAGTAGTAGTAGTAGTAGTAGTAGTAGTAGTAGTAGTAGTAATAGTAGTAGTAGTAGTAGTAGTAGTAGTAGTAGCGTTGGTAGTAGTAGCAGCAGTAGTAGTAGTAGCAGAAGTAGTAGTAGTAGTAGTAGTAGTAGTAGTAGTAGTAGTAGTATAGTAGCTGTAGCAGTAGTAGCAGTAGTAATAGTAGTAGCAGAAGTAGTAGTAGCAGTAGTAGTACCAGCAGTAGTAGTAGTAATAGTACCAGTAGTAGTAGTAGTAGTACCAGTAGTAGTAGTAGTAGTAGTAGTAGCAGTAGCAGTAGTAGCAGTAGTAATAGTAGTAGCAGAAGTAGTAGTAGTAGTACCAGTAGTAGTAGTAGTAGTACCAGTAGTAGTAGTAGTAGTAGTAGTAATAGTGGTAGTAGTAGTGGTGGTAGCAGTAGTAGTAGTAGTAGTAGGAGGAGGAGGAGTAGTAGTAGTAGGAGGAGGAGTAATCAGAAAACGTTGAATATACTTTACTTGCCATCTAACAAATGAATACAATGTGTAGAAATGACATACAGACTGAAAGTTTTTCATTGTGACAAATACGGTCTACGTATTGGGGACAGACCCAGGAATGTGCTAAATTTGATCCACTGAATTGGATCATAATATGACCAATGAAGGGATGAGCCAATCAACTTCCGGGTCAATTTGACCTCATTCTAGGTCAAACATGTCCCATTTCAAGGTCTGGTCCCACTCTAATCCAAATGTCATTCACGGTAAAATCCGTGTTTGCTTGTCTTGAAGCACCGCACCCAAGTTAACGAACGTGATGATATCCACCTCCGATTGTTGTGATGGGAGTGATGGTATCTTTGATTTTATTTCTGGTCTTCTTCTTCCAGCACTGGTAGTCATCAATGGACTGGTATCCGTACATGCGGAAAACGGAACGAACACTGATGGGGCACCAATAATAAACAGTATGTGTACAACAGTTACACATCTTTTATCATTTTTTTTTCAATTTTTCTTTCTTTCTGTCTGTCTCTTTGTCAAGTAGTATTGTTGTTAGTGTCAGATATGAAAACTCCATTCAGGGGCATCGTTGATTCACTGGGCCATGTGTGTGTGGGAGGGGGTTTCTGGCAGTGCTCATATCCAAAAAGCCACCCCCCCCCAAAAAAAAAAAAATACCCGACAACTTCCACCAATGGGACCCCCGCCAGCGACGCCTCTGAGACCAATTTAGTCAGTCCCGTCAAAATTCATCGGGTTTGTTTCGTTGGTTTTAAAAAGACACGCCCTTGAGTATCAGCAGTGCTATTTTTCTCCGTACTAAAACCGAATAGCAAAACGCACCCCACTGCTGCACTATTGTTTTCCACTGATTTCTTGACAGTTATTGCTAAATGAAGGAATTTGGCCAAAATTTCCATTGAGACTGTAAATGGATTTTCATTTTAGTCATCTAACCACACTAAGATGAAAAGACTTGAAAATAAAAGCGCAGAATTGTGGTATGGTGCATTGGCCAGTGTGTATCCCATTTACTGAGCTTGCGATGGTCCTAGAAAATAATTTGAGGAACAGGATGCCTACGTAAAATCAATAAAAGTGAGATGTCCGACTACTTTAAGTAATTATATAGGATTGACGAATGTATGGACCTTAGATTGAGAATAGTACCTGGTTTTTGATAATCATTGTGCCATCCTTCATTAGGACATTTTTGGGCTGAAACGCTGTGTTTAATTTTTGTTGTATATTTTTTATGTAATTTTGTACATTTTCATGAGTTTTTTGAGGTAGGTAATCACTTCATTTTCGGTTTTCTATTTAGTTCCTACTTACAAAGAAAGTAAATCAGAAGTGAATGAATGTGAACAAGGAACTCACCAGTGCCTCAGTGGCTCCACGTGCATGACCAACGATGAGGGGTATTGGTGTAGATGCCCTCCAGAATTCACTGGGAGGTACTGTGACGTTGGTAAGCACTTTAATTTCATGCGAGTCTTTATTCCTTATTTCCGATTCCTTACAATTGAAAAATTATATCAAAGTATTCATTATGATGCTTTCCTAGCGGGTAATATCAACACTTTGGATGCTAACGGCCCACCGGGTCGCCTATGTGTAACCTCAATGGGGTACTATTGGCCAACCGGTTTGCCGAAGACAATCAGATCCATACCTTTTAATTTGAATGACAAACGAAATTAAATTGAATTGGAAATCGTCACTGAAGTTCCTACCTAATGATATTTATCGTGAAATGAAGACGTATTAAGCCAACTAAATGAGTTGAAATGTTTTGTATCCATTCGGATTTTATTTATTTTATTTAATGGTATATTTATTTATTTAAAAAAATCATGGCAGCTTTACAGCTGAATTGCGATGAGATATACAATTAAATTAAAAAATTACATATAAAACATACAATTTCATGTATAAAAGCAATCGAAATTTATTTACTACACATAAAGTTACTTAGAAACAAACAGTCACGAAGCGCAAGACATCTACCAGCACAGTTCCACTAACAAAACAGTTCTAACGTTGACAACAATCACAAAAATGGTAAAAGAACGACAGACTCCTTCACTGGCGTCAGCTCAAGACAGCGCCCTCCGTTTTTACAGAAAATCGTATATTATTGAAATGGTATATAGAAGTCGAAAACAATACAGTCCCTGGTGAACACACATTGATTTGTTACCCAGTACCCAAAGTGTTAAGCATGAATATAAACGTTTAAGGCCAAATTTGACTTGTAGTGATGAGGCATGTACGCGTTTGTGCTTACACGCTATTTGCGTGACTATTTTTGTGTCACTGTGCTTGAGGTCATTGAAGCTGATAAGCCATTCCAATGTGACTCGCGTGCTTGACATTTTATCTGAAATGAAATTCAAATGCCCATTACTCTGAATATTTTTCTTTCAGACTTTTTATTTTACATATTTAGTTAAAGAACTCAATACACTTTATAATACATGGAATTATTGATGTAGGCCTATTAGTAGGGGGGCCTATATAAAATTTTGTAAAGTTCATGTTAATTGTTGGCAACATGTATAAACGTATTCTACTGGGTCTGACTATTCAGAAAAACGTTGTTGCCATTTTATATGTTGACCTTTGGTGACCTTAACACAAGGTCAACAGTCAAAGTGGTCAAACATCGTCCAAAGTATATCGACCTTGGTATCAAAATGTGGCAAATTTCACAAGGAACAAGAAATGTGACATTTATTTTGTTATTTGACCTTTCGTTTTCTTGTTATATGCAAATAACCTAATAACAGACAATAATTTGCATAGATGTGCCTTTATTCAGACTAGTCCAAGCTAGAGACCATGGAACCATCTTTTTTTTTAATTTTTTGATGGATTCTAGTCACTTTGAGGGTGCTGATTCCAAACCCGGTGGGCGTCAGACCCGACACCTTGAGCGTTTTTGGAAAAATGCAAAAAATCAAAATGGCCACCAAAACCATTAAAAACGTCGCTAAGGTCACATTATTGCACACATTTCAGGAATATTTTTGAACATATACACATTCTTGTGATAGATTGTAGTCAATATGAGGATGCTGATTCAAAATCTGATGGATGTCAGACGCGAAGCCTT
>JZLH01S0633658.1:2344-12555 GCA_001188425.1 Eucidaris tribuloides | reverse complement strand
CCAGTTGTCAGCTAAAAACAATTTTAAACTTTAGCATTTTTTTAAGTTTTAGCACGGAATCGCCCTAAAGCTCATTGACTATCGTGGAAAAAACATCGATAACACGATTTATCGCCCGAGTTGAAAAACAGATTTGTGATGAACAAGATAAATCTATTTAAGGCTAAATTGACAGTGCGCTCTTTAGGGCTGTTATCAAAATGTGGTCAAAATAATGTTGCTTTCTGTAGACCCTCTTGTAACTAGCTCTGGAGATTTGTGGTGCTGACTGTGTATAAATGGCATTTTTGGTTGGCAGTGTATTGACAGATTTGTTGACACAATACTTAATGCACTACCACAAGTTTGATAGCTGAACAACATGGATGTCTCTCTTATTACTCCTACCTCCCTGTTTTTACCTCTTGTGTGAATTCTTGAGTATTCTTAGCTATGGGGAATTCTCGGTCCCTCCCACTGCAGTGCATGCATTTACCCCATTAGGTTTTTATAATCGACAGTATTTTGGGCCATATCGTGCCTCTGGCAATATTTTGAAATAATCACGAGATCATTATCGTGTATTCGATACTTTTTCAACATCGACTAATTTCGATATTATCATCACATTGCCCAGCCCTACATCTTACCACACTAGTCTTACATGCAGTTCAAGGCCGTTTGTAATTTCTCTGAGATAGGTTCTTACAGTATGTCTGGAAGCTAGACTAGGGTTCATTATGCTCCCACAGACAAAGTCTGGAGTGGGCATCATGCGTTGCCCCTGTCCGTCTGTCCTTCCTTCCATCCGTCTGTCTCAAATTGATTTATATGCAATAACTTAAAAATATGCGACAGATTTTAAACATTCTTAGTGTGTAGGACTGTAGGTACAGTGTAGATGACTCTAAAATACAGGTCAAGTTGAAATTCAGAGTCCGCAGGTTACAGGTTGAACTCACAGCTCTTTATATGAATTTATACAGTTCAGGTTTGAATCTGGAGTCCGCAGGTCAAAGCATTTTTTCCTGCCAATTTGTTTTTTTTACTACCCAAACTGTGCTCCAAACAGCATCCAACAAATGAGGAGCAGTTCGTTAGTTTAACTAAGTCTGAAAACAATCGGGGGGGGGGGGGTCGCCCCCCTCTGCCTCCCATATCCCTGACACCCACTGTACATGTATGGTCAGTTCTATTAAACTTCAGATGTGAAATACATTCAAGAAATATTTTCAAATTTATATCATTTATATATACATGCATGCTAAATATTATTCTTTTATTGATATTGAATGGCAGGTAACCAGGGAACTGAGCTACGATTCAATACCAAGAGTGGACAACTTGTGGCTAAGAGGGATGGTGCTCTGATCACTCTTGATCTACCTTTAAACCCTTGCACATCTGATGTAAGTCATTGATCTGCCTGGTTTGTGATAGTGTTAGACAGTCCGACCTCTGTTATCCAGCCAACATACACATGTCTAGGGGGTGTTTAGGGGTGTTCAAACACCTCCCTTTTACAAAAGAGGAGTGTTAAAACTCCCAAAACACCCCCTTAAAGATTGTGTTTTTGATTTGCAAGTCCATTATTTCCCTTCATTATCAATACCAAACAGTAATTTAGTACTTACAAATGGTGTGTTGAAAGTTTGAGATCCATACGTCATGAATTTATTGTTTTATGAGAAAACCTAATAACAATATTCTTTCTGCGAGTTTAAATTGTGCTCAAATTGCGAATCGCGGTTATGTGTATGTTCGCATAACCAGCGGTGCACACTGATTGGTTAAATGGCTAAACTCCGCATGACCTTCGGCTAACGGCTGATCGGACAATTTTGAAGTTTAAATGTCCAAATTTTCACCAAAACTATGTATTCTACCCAAAGGTTCTATGACAGGTGTTTATTTATACTAATCTTCACATTGTGAATGATTTGAGCTGATTTCATTCATCTTGCCGTTTTCTGACATGCAAATCCCGTACTCTATCTTTAAACTATATCATATCAAACATTCAAAACGATTGCATCATTGCATCCATAGTTTCAGAAAAAATGAAATATGAATTATGGCATATTTTCAAAATTGATTTGTAAGTTATATTTTGTGTATCAGTAAGCAATGACAATTTGCCATCCGAAAGCCATGGTCTCAGTTTTGCCAATTTTGAGATTTTGAACAATTCTCCTTCAGATATCCATAGCTCAGTTTAGGACATTGTGGCAAATTCACTGTACGTGGAGCAGGTCACATTTTCAGAGATACCTCATTTCCGGAAATTTCTGGGAAGATTGAACATGTTTTGCGGTATTTCCAGGAATTTTTGAACTTACTAATTCTTATAGAGAAGACAAAATTTTTAGTGTACACTAGAATTTTATTTGTTTTGGCAGTTCCTTTTGGTTGTGAAGACATTTTAACAAAATTTCTGGGCTTGTCCTGGAGCAATTAGCTTGAATATACTTTGTTTACTCCGCGGGCTTGTTCACTCCACTCTCTCACGCAATTCAGGAAATTTTGAATGTTTCCAGGGCTATTCCTTAACCCTAAAAAGGCTGGGGGGCGGAATCTGACCCCCCCCCCCCCGACGTTTCGCGCAGAATGTTTGCGACGCGCAAAGCAGTTGCCACGGCGTTTCATGACTTTATTCTCTCGAATGTCACGCATCTTTTGAGACCAAATTTGCGACGTCCGGGTACGCGGTTCCCAAGTTACATAACATTTTGTACTTGCATGTCTCCCCAAAAATCGCTCAAAAACGTGATTTTGTGTGCATTTCAATACAAATTGTGTTTCAGCCAAATTCATAAATGTATGATTATTTTACTTTTATTGATTGAAATTAATTATTTTTGTGCTGTTTATGACCGCAAAAGTGTTCCGGACAAATTTCATCAAAAAAACAATAGGAAACAAAAGGTTGAAAAAACAAGAAATACATAGAAATTGAAAAAACAATAATACATAGGAAATCAATTTTTTATTCCGGATTTTTTCAGTAAACTTGTTAAGATGCTAAAAAAGAGTTTCCAGACACAAAATTAGCAGTGTTGGAGCTTTTATTATTGATTACAGCTTAATTTTGATTTTATGCATAAATTGCATAATTAATTGATATGAATTAATTCTTGGTAATTAACTATCAGCTTGTAGATTACGTGATGGGTAACATGCGTGCCGATTTTCGGCACAATCGCGCGATCGACGGCGAGATCTCGGGGGGGGGGGGCGGAATCCGCCCCCACCCCCCCCCCCCCCAGATATAGCATAGCCAAAAAAGCCCGCAGCCTGATTAGGGTTAAGCTTTTCTTTCAGGTGGCCAAATTGACACATCAGATGGCTTCTACCATAGGCTTGCGTGTTGTAGAATCTGATTTTTTGGTGGCCAATTGCAAGATTTCTAGTGGCCAAATGAAATTTCTGGTGGCCACTGTTAAGGACGAGTCCTGGTTTCCTGTTTCATCTCTGCATTTTAATGTTTGTGTGTTAAATAAGGTTTTGTCATGGAGACCACATTTTATTGCACAATTTGGGTGCATATGATCAACTTGAAGTGTAGATGTGCAAGATATGTGTGTTGGGGAAGGTTTCACTGCAGTTAACCACAGTTTATAGCAAACGTCATGTGGAGCTAATTACTTCCATAGTTTCTATTTACATGTACTTAAAGGTATTGGCTAACATTTACCACAGTTAAAAAAATCTGAGCCGCATGATTCCCCATGCTACCAGTGTCTTTGATGAGGTCTAAAAATGAAGCCCTGAAAAAATTGTATTTCAAAATGATTATTTAGTGCTTTAAAAAAGTGAAAATCGTAAGTTGACCAGATTCACTTGCCCATTTCCTCCCATAGACTTACTGTGTGTGCACCTAGGTTAATAAAACTCGCCCCAAGTTTTATTGTTTATTCATGTATAACTTGCCATTGGCTGTGTAACTTTCCAAACTTTTGTATTCTAGGGTGTTTATTTGTCCATTTGAACACTACTATGTAGCTCAGATATCAAAGTTTGACAATTTTTTAAATTGAAGCTCCACAATGTTAGCCTATCACTTTAAATGAAACTTACAAAATGAAACTTATAAAATGAAACATAAAAATGATGACATTGTTTGTGACTGTTTTGACAATTCTGCTTCTAGAAATCTGTAAGAAACATCAAGGAATGGTGTTGTCTTCAAATGTTCAGAATATGTCATATATTTGTTTTTTAAGTTACTGAATAATTTTGTATTGTTTCCTTTTTTCCTATCACTTTGGCAGATACCAAAAGGACTTGACAACTTAGTAAAGGTATTAGTGACCTCTTTACTTTTATGTAGTTTTGATTGTAACTGTGCTTGCATTTGAAAAACAGAATGCAAACTCATGTCTACCTCACAGAAATATGTATTTGTTTACATCAACCCCCCCCCCCCAAAAAAAAAATCCTAAACTCATGGTTGTGTAACTTGTGTTTGTAAAGCATAAATAACGGTCAGATCATTGATTTTGCCTCCTTTTAACCCCAAATTCTTCACTTGTCAGAGAATCATTTATTTCAATCTACCATCAAAAGTGTATTTTTCATAAAATTTAACTCAATCACCAGAAACAGTTTTTTCTTAATGAAAAATAAAAGAAGAAAAGAGAACTACAATTTCATAAAACAGATAACTGTAAAAGAAAAGAAAGTTACAGTAATTTCAAAAAATACACAAAATGAAAGAAACTTTGATTTCAGGTAAAGAGAATTTTCATTTTAGAGAATGGAAAACTCTGGTGTGGTAATAATGGATACATGTATCAAAGCATAAGGGCATTTACAGTAAACTGCATTGAAACCATGGGCTTATTTCGCATCAAATCAAAGTTTTGTGGTCTCTTCATATCCTTCCATCAGTCTGTGTAGTGCAGATATCTAATTCTCCCTATCGCATATAGCCGATATTAAGCGATATCACCTCGCGATACCGATATCTGATCGATCGCTCTTGGGATACTTACTTCCGGTTCCGGTAAATCGTACAGTCAACGCACAAAATGTGTCATTTCGAACCTCGTCAAATTCGTAATCTTAATATCTCATAGTTGGATTGACCTGATGAACAATTTTGATGAATGTCTGTTTTGCGATTAAATGACTTTCTTAGTGAAAGAAATGCTCCTACGACTGGTTAACGAAGGAATGAACTCGAAACCCTCCCCAAGAAAGCCGCGAAGGTTTACCCCGTGATAGAGGAATGCGACCACGCGCACGCCGAGTCGGACCTCGAACGCCGGTGTGTGAGGACGGCCGATAGCTCCGTTCATGACCTTAATAGAAAGGTTGTTATATGGACGAAGGACTTGAAAAAAATATTATTCGCGAGATTATAATAAAGATTTTAACACGATCCACGAGTACTTTAGCGTTCGATGTGTATCGTGCTTGCTTTCACCGGAAGTTAATTTCCCAAGAATGAAGGGTAAAAAAATTAGAGCGCCACATGCGTTCAGATTCGGAGAGCTATATGCGATAGGGAGAATTAGCCAAAGGTTTTTAAGTTTTTTAGAGGCAACTTGCTGTTAGTGCCATTCCGTTTGGTGCATTGCTAATGAACTATTACCAACCTGTCAACCATATGCTGTTTTCTTCCAAAGTGCTTCCTTTAGTTATTGTCCGTTCACAAGAGGACCATGAAACTTTTCCATAAGTGTGTGTGTGTGTGTGTGTGGGTGTCCATGTGTGCTCAAAATGTTAAAAAAATGCTTCTACATTTCAAAATGGATTTTGATTCTGTTTGGTTTGTCGGATCTGAGGCTTGGTGGGGGTTCTAAACTTCTATAAAGAATTCTAAAATTCTATAATTATGCAAATTTATGTGAATTTCTTCCAAAACACTTGAAATCCTACTTTTACATTTCACAACGGATTTTGATTCTGTTTGGTTCATTGGTGGGAGCTTCTAAACTTCTACAGAGAATTCTGAAATTCACTAATTATGCAAATTTATTCAAAATAAATGCAAATTGCTACTTCTATATTTCAGCGCAGATTTCACTTGGTTTATCTGATAGGGCATGGTGGGGGCGTCCAAACTTTTACACAGGATTCTGAAATTCAGTTATGCAAATTTATGCAAATTTATTCAAAATTATCAAAAAAATGCTAACTTCAACAATCATGCCTTTCCTCAGATCTGCACTTTCGGCAGGGACATATATTACACACGGCGTAATTTACTGATTCACTTGTTTATTCCCCACAAGGAGAAACATGACATGAATGACATGCCACTTTAAATTTGATTGCCCCTCAGGAAGTGCTGAATGGTTTACCACTGCAAGAAATTCAGTATTCACCAGGTTCATCTAAACTGCTTCTAAGACTTACAGACTCTGTTGCCAGGTGAATTTAAGTCGTAGAAAAGATGGTTACATCCTAATTCCCTGCTCATTTTGGGGTGTTAACAAGGATTTTGTGTGCACTTCTGATAATATTATTTACTTTTTTACAGGCTTGGTGCTGTGTCCTACTTCTGTGTGTTCCTCTGTCTATATTTATCTTGATCTGTTTGTCTATCCCTCTATCTTACATATTTATTTATTTATATTCATCTTTAATTTATCTTTATCTTATCTATTTGTATCTTTTTATATGTTTATGTATCTTTGTATTTTATATATTTAGTTATCTTTACTCATCTTATCTATCTTTATCTTTTCCATCTTTATCTTTATTTATTCATCTATCTTATTTATTTATGTGTAATTATTCATCTTTATCTATCTTGTCCCATCTATCTAGATTTCTTCATTGCTTACTCTTTGCCTATCCTACTATCTATCAATCTGTTTATCCTAACGTAGCAACAGGTGTGACTTGCTTTTAAACAAATATTTTAGTCTTTCCACAAGTTTTGTCTTTCTGATTTATCACATTTTCAGTAATCACAATCATTCACACTGACAGATACCATTACCATCCGTATCCCTTAACTTTAACCACAACCATAAGCCTAGGTGAAGAGACTATGTTAGATCACCATTGTTTGCTTGAATTTTTTTACTAGGAAGTCATAGGGGACATACAGCCTGCCGACATACAACATGCCCCAGGTGCTAACGTAGACTTGATAATAAGACTTCCTGATGCTGGTGGCAGGTATAAACATTTGATAAAATTTTGATAAAGTCTTCAATATTGAGCATAGTGAATTATCGTTACACACTAGTGACGAAATTCAAAATACCAGGCATGAGAAAAATTGTCAATATAATATGAACCTGGCGAAAATCAACAGTCAAATGTGAAGTATCAAAATTAGAAGCAACACATAAATGTTCCTTATAAACTAATTATACAGTATGAGCATTTAAAACAAGGTTTCTGTTGATCAAATGTAAAAATATTGAATAAAATTGATTGATAGATTAAACAAGAGTTTCATGAATATAGTAGTAAAAAAAATGTAGTTCTGTTGTACTTCTTGTAGTATTAGGAGTTATTTAAGGAATGCAATTTGTGGTGCAAAAATGTGTCAGCAGCACATTAAGACTGAAATATGTTTCCGTTTTGTTTTGTTAATAACCATTGTATCCAGGGCTTCGCTGGAGGGTCTGACCCCCGATATTGGCAAGTTCATAGGTCATCACAACACCGGTGAGGTCAGGGGGGTCATCGTTACTGTAAAGGCTAATGGAGAAGTGAATGAGGACGGAACAACGTACGACTTCTTCTCGAGATATTTTGCTCCGTGGAACGGCATACCAGAAGACCCTGTGACAGGTTTGTGTTGTACATTCCAATCAAACTGAAACTGAAAAAGAAAATATCTGTCTTGTTCACATAATGTGAGAAATCAACCATTTTTGTATTTGTTGTTGAACTTTTACACAAATACGATGATGTACATTTTTTTAAAATCACCTAATTTGAGAATTTTATGCATTTTTTGGTGGACTATTTCACTGTTGTAAAATCATTATTGTGACAAAAGAAAAGTACAAAAGCCAGGTCTGTACTCCCAATCTAAAAGTTATGGTAGGCTGTGACAGAAATACGTACACATGTACAATAAAAATGTACAAAGCGATACAGATATACATGTACTTACATACTACACATATTACTACCGTAGACTCAGTTTATACTACCAACAGATATGTAATGACACAGACTAAACTAAAAAATAGCAATATATACCTATATATAAATATGCCAAAATAGTTTTTTTTTTACTGTTCTCTATGCCCCATAAGATGTCCTTAGTGAGATGTTACGTACGTATACAGACACAGTGACACACACACTAACCAGTAATCACACACACACACACACACTTTAACCAGCAAACACACACACACACACACACATACATACAAACACACACAAAGTAACAACGATCACACACACTAACCAACACTCACACACAAACACACGCACATACAGACACGCACACATACACACAAACAAAACCAACAATCAACCTTACTTTGAGTCATCACAGTAATCAAGTTTTTCATTATTGTTCCACTTAGGTGCAGCACACACCGCCCTTTCCGGATATTGGTCCAAAGTCCTTGGCAAGACAGAGATGTTTGGTAAGTTTCTAACAAGAACGTAATAAGTTTCTTATCATATGTCAGGCCTTCAACTGGTCCCACTTTTCCCTAATTTTTGGTGAAGATCCTAATTTTCCTATTCAACCCCCCCCCCCCAAAAAAGAGCAATCATTTTCCTTTTTACCTACATTTTGTCAAAGGAAAAAAAAGATCCTTTTGCGCTAGGTTTAGTATTTGTTTAGAGTTGAGGATTCTTTACAGGTTGTTGCTGAGAGCACTGAAACTTCCATGATCACCTGTTTGTTAAGGAAAATTTGTTTCCGCAGATTTCCACTTTTTGGCCAATCTTGCAATTTTTTTCCATGTATTCCGCATGATTCCATTTTCTTCAGGGTTACTACTCCAAACACTAATTTATAAGCATCCTACTTACCTCCTACTTTGGTGGATTGATTTTTTTTTTTTTGGGGGGGGGGGGGTAGAATTTTGTTCCCAATTTTGTCCTACTTTTTCAACCTACCAGAGTTGAAGGCCTGTTATGTCTTCCCATTCTTGTATCTCACTCCTACATCATTCTTGATATTGTCACTGGGGTGTAAATGGGCATTACTTGGGGGGGGGGGTATGTCCCTATTGTTTAACCAAAGTAATGAAAACCAAAGGGGTTCTTGGTGTTTTGGGCAAATTTTGTTCTCCCTAAGATTTTTGGCTGTTTGGCCATAAACTGATATGATTTTTCTCTGGTGCCGCTCTTGGGTGCAAAAAGTGGTTTATCAATTTTTGGTTGAAAGTGACTTTTTGATCAAATGTAGTAGCTTTTTTGTCCATTCCTCAGATTTTTTATCTCAAAAGGATAGCCATGGCTGAACAATAGAAATGACTATCCCATTTTTTAACTCTCTGTGTACTTTGTTAGGTGGGTGGCACATATGTGGGCGTACTTCGTCTAGCAATCTGCACAAATTGCCAAGTATATTAGTTAACTTAGTAACTTGTTTTCCGTATATCGTCGGTATAGAACCAGAAGGGCATTAACGCATAACCGGTTGAGAACCAGAAGGGCGTTATCACTGTACAAGGTCAATGGCATTAACACCCTAATGGCTGTCAATGTATTTTGCATTAACACCCTTACTGGTTCTATACCGACGATATAGAGAGTTCAATTTACAATTTCAATTTCAATTCGTTTTTATTTATTATTCATCACAATTTTAAAAAATAACATTCAAAATATTCAAAGATAAGGATTTATACAAACATATTACAAACACACAGTTATTCTAAAATGATAATTAGTAATAATAAAAAGGAAATCTAAGTAAAAGCAAATGCATGCTTGACAGAAAATAAGATTGTGGAGCTTCAATTTAAAAAAATTGTCAAACTGAGATATCTGAGCTACATACTAGTGTTCAAATGGACAAATAAACACCGTAAAATACAAAAGTTTGGAAAGTTCCACTGCCAATGGAAAGTTATACATGAATAAATAATAAAACTTGGGGCGAGTTTTATTAACCTAGGTGTACACACAGTAAGTCTCTGGGAGGAAATGGGCCAGTGAATCTGGTCAACTTACGATTTTCACTTTTTTAAAGCACTAAATAATCATTTTAAAATACAATTTTTTCAGGGCTTCATTTTCAGACCTCATCAAAGACACTAGTAGCATGGGGAATCATGCGGCTCAGAGTT
>JZLH01S0633651.1:27907-38853 GCA_001188425.1 Eucidaris tribuloides | reverse complement strand
GATAGACTAATTCATTTTCCAGTTCTTGATCCTTTCAATACCGCACTCAGAATAGAACACAGAACAAGCAAATTCTGCGAAGTTTTGTTGCAATGTTACTGAGCAGGTTAATCGTTCCCGAGCAGTTTCTGGTGAGCACCATTCCGATTATAAGAAAATAAAGTCTGTGTAATTTTTACATTAAAAAAGATAAGCTTTGTTTCCTTTGTGACATTGGAGGATGGAGAAAAATATAGGTGATTGAAAGTTTTCAAACACGTTTTATGTTCTTTGCCCCGTGCTTAAGAGCTAATTATCACATATCTTTGCTGTCATTTAGCTTGTGGTGAAGATCGATTCGGTTGGGAATGCGAGCTTGAGTGTGGTCCTGGAATGGTCCTCGACACCTGTGCTGGTAGTCAGTTCTGTCTTCCCGATCCATATGGATGTAGCTGTCTGACCGGATATACTGGAATATACTGCAACGAAAGTAAGCTATAAGTAATCCTATCATGGAATCACTGATAGTTTTAGGTCTACACCTAACTATTAGAATGAAATATTTAGGACTGAATGAAGTGTTGATGAAATTAACATGATAATTCGTGATTAAATTTATTGTACAAAATAGGTGTTTGACAGGTCCAAGTGTACCTTATCATTATAAATTCTTTGGATTAATACTGGAATCCCTTTCTACTCATGGTGGCATTCGTCTGTTGAGAACCAGAAGGCACCATTACTGTACATGCCAATAGAGGTTGTGCACAAGGTTGTCAACGGGTTTTGAATTTAACGCCCTTTCTGGACTCTCAACAGACGAAGTCAAAAATGTTTTATTGATTGTGCTTGGAAAGTATTTTCTTATGCTGACTATAACACCTCGACAGTGATGATTTAAAGAATAACCATTACCCACCTTCATTTTTTGATAGTAATATTGTCGATCAATATATTGTTCCCTGTTTTCTCAGCTTGTACGGCAGGACGGTTCGGTGTATACTGTGAACAACGTTGTAGATGCGCTCAGGGATCGTCTTGTAATCCCTACACAGGAGAGTGTCCAGGATCGTGTGGCGCTGGGTGGTCTGGTCCAAGTTGCCAAAGTAAACTCAAATTGATAAGTCTCTTTACTCTACTTGAGAGATAGAATGTCTTTTACCCCCCTAAAGAGTGGACTGTCGATTCTAAGAGTAATGGAGTCTGCGTTTCCACTCTCACAAAATGAAAGTAGTTTTAACCCTAAAACTGGGAGTGATCCCTATAATCCTTCTATTAGGAATCACTTCTGTTAAAGAGGATCCATTTTGGTGTGAAGTCAATTGCAATATAGTGGCTTGATTTACTCTGTAGTAAGTTGTTTTCACAGTGTTGCCAGTGGATTTTCCCTCCGAGAGGTTTAAGTAGCGAGGTATTCGTATCTCAACAAGAATTGAGTTCCAGTCTTATACATTTAGAGATTTCTTAATTTTTTTTATTTCATGGTATCTCAACAAGAATTGAGTTCCAGTCTTATACATTTAGAGATTTCTTTTTTTTCATTTCATGGTTTCGACTGTACGATTAAACGTAGAATACGATGGCTGAAAGACAAGTTTAAAAAAGGGCGAGCATTCAAAACGAATTGATTTAATGAAACGCTCCATGGATGTCCCTTGTTTAATACAATTAGTAGTAAAACGTAAAGTAGAACGCACCATCATGTGATTTTTATCAAAATCTTGCAAATATTATATTTCTTGAAATTGATATGATGTTATACCTCAGGGAAACATACTGCATAAGCATAGTTTGAACATTAAGAAATATCTTAATCCAGCCTCAGTAAAAACCGTGACCAATTAATTTAATTAATTATAGAATTGTGTGGTAATTTGTCTGAAATATTGGACTTGATTTTAAACATCCACAATACTATATCAGTAATAAGTCTTTAGGTTGTTTTTACAAACGTTTTCTTTTTTTTTCTGAGACATTATGCAATTGTGCTAACACATTGTTTTTCTTGTCATATTTCACAGTTCCGACCACATGTCCCGTTGGTTATCATGATGTCAACTGTACAGAGAAGTGTAATTGTCTGGACAACGGTCCTTGTGAGACGGATACCGGGAAGTGTCTGACGTCAGATGGTCAGTGTGCGGTAGGATTTATGGCCGACTCCGCCTCTATTTTCAACTGCAAGATGGGTACGCATAATCCATTATCCTTCCCTTGCTTTAGAAGTAGACCTACAAGAATTCTGGAAAGCGCCCATTTTCACCAAATAACAAGGTAGTACAATTGTTTTCCCAACTGCGATGATAATATGACTACCTTTGTTGTGTACTAGGATGATACCCAAATCGTTACCAGGAACTTGCAAATAAAAGCAAACTTACTTATTTTCAGTGCAGGTGATGTTCACGTATGGCTTGTCTCGGGTAATAAGTTATTAAAAAAATGTAAAACACAGCATTGCCTCTTGTCACATTCTTTGGGTCCAGGTCTAGCCGATGAGGTTGAAAACAAAGATTCAGTGGACAACTTGTATCTCTCTCAGTTAAAGTTAAACCCGTCCCGCTCCTATGTGGAACATCGGGCGGCGCCTATCTCCGTTTCAGTAACCCTATAGGCAACATGGCTGCACAAGGCAGTTCGACTACAGTGGGGGTTAGTCCTCTGGTAGTCCCATGCGTGACCGGACGAGTTGGTTCAGTGGTAGAGCGTCTGCTTCTGGTTCGGGAGGTCGCGGGTTCAAGCCCCGACCGGGTCATACCAAAGACCATTATAAAAATGGTACCTACTGCCTCTAGACTGGCGCTCGGATATCTAGATGGTGTAGGGAGTTAAACGCATCTCTCTCAGTACCATTGTAATAAAACACCATAGAACTTTGATTTGATATTGTCAGTGCAGAATCGAAACGCTTAAACCGCATATAATTGTTTCTCTGTACGATTAGTTTCAGGATGTTTCGATGGCTGTAGCAAGACGTGTCATTGTTCTGGAGGTGAATCCGACTGTAATTCTGTTACTGGTGACTGTTTCTCGGAAGTATGTCATCCTCGGTGGACGGGAGACAAGTGTCAGACTGGTAAGAAATCTGAGTGTGATAAGCTGAGAAGACATGTTATGCCTGTTATGGGCCACCAGACTCACGAACCATATAACTTTGCGTACGTGGTTGCAACACTCTTAAAAAGGTTCTTAAAAGGCTCCCTTTAGAATCATTTTGTCGCAAAAAGCGGCACTTTTGCAACAGCGATTTAAGGTCTCATAATATCACCACCCCAACACATACAAAGTTCTTGATGGGGCCAATTATAAGAAGACGGTGCTAACGATAACGTTAGGTTAGAATGGTGCTATAATAAGCACCAAACAATGTATCGTTATTGTGACAAAATGGAACTCTTTCATAATTGTTCTAAGAGTATCTTTTCATGTCTAATGGAGCTAAAGCAAGTTTAGAACTTATGATGAAGCTTAGATCTTAGAACTTATGATAATATGGATAACTCGAAATTGTATTCTTTTTGGACATTGCTCGGTGAAGTTATCTGTGGAATTTGTTTTTACAAAGTTCATTATTCACCTGAGGATTTCGTTCAAGCTTATCTGTGTTCTTTCTTGCCATAAGTGCAACCCTTTACCATTATTTTTTTTTTCGATACAATGACTTGGCTGTAATCCTAATAAAATATGGACAACAAATTACCAACAAATCAAACAAAAGGATACGGCTTTTCCACGGATGGAGGAATTGAAAGGGTTATACGAGGATAGTGTCTCCTGACTACATGTGTATAACCCTTGCACGGTCATAGTACAATTACAGACATGCAATTACCTTATGTTCTCCGTCTTGTTGTCATGCCAAATATCCATCTCGTATACGTAACTACATTACAGAGCTGCCATTGCTAGTACATCCTCCCACCCTGCTAGCCATCGGGCAATCCTTTGTGGCGCTTCACTGGACACCATGGAACCCATCCGTGGATGTGGGGGAAGGCCCTATCACCGGTTACAACGTCTACATCAGAACGGCTAATGAAGACTGGTCGAACGTGGGATATGTCGCACCAACGAACGCACCAACAAACGAAGCTAACACCCTGCTGTATCTTGTAACGAGTTTGCAACCCGACACAGAGTATCTTCTCAGTATATCAACGACTCGGGATGGGATGGAAGGTGTAAGAGGTCCCCAACTCGCTGTCAGAACTAGTTCGACAAGTGGTAAGAACACGAAATTACTGCTGTCATATATTTGTTACCATTTATTATTTCGTTGTGTTTTTATAACAGGGTGGCCCAGAAAGTAATGCTACGAGTATAATCCCGCCTAATTTCTTCACACATTATTGGCAAAAATGTCCATTAAATTTTTAATTTTGTTGGTTAGACATTCTTTTCCAAATAAAATGATACCAAAGATATTGATTTTGAGTAAGGACTGTGTTGATTCTAAGGGGCCATTTTGAGGAGGCGAATGCATTTCCCAAATTCGCCAATTTTTCTAGCAGCGGTCGTCATCAGAACGCCTAGATATGTGGGCTCCGACTTTGTCATGGCCAGCCCACATACAGACAAACCGCGATGACAAATGGAGATGTAGACTAGCATCGTCTTCTTTATGAAAGCCTGGAATGCCAGCTCGCTTCATAAAGAAGACGATGCTATCTACACCTCCATTGTCATCGCGTTTTGGTCTGGTAGGTGGTCTGGCATGGCAAGTCCGGAGCGCACAATATCTAGGCGTTCTGATGACGCCGCTGTTAGAAATACATTTGGCGAATTTGGGAATTGCATTGCTCCTAAAAATGGCCCTAGAATCAAAACGCCATACTCAAAATCAATGATCTTGTATCATTTTATAGGAAAAGAGACGTTCTACCAACCGAAATAAAATTAATGACATTTTGGCCAATAATGGTGAAGAAATTAGCGATTATACTCGTCAGGCATTCTTTCTGGGGCCACGCCTGTATATGTGTATCGTCATTGTTATATCTCCTCATTCTGTCCATGTTCTAGTATCGTATTTCCACTTTTTCAACAGTTGCTCATAATATTTTACACTTGTCTGTGTATTTGCATTTTTAAAGCTTACACACAAATTTAAGATATATTTATAAGGCTCAGCATACTACCATGTACAACCTTACTCGGGAACTAGCTTATTTGACATCACAATTACACCTGGGTTAATTGAATGGTATTCAACAGTATATCAATCTTATTATGGAAAATAATTAAAATGACATACAATTGATATTCATTAGTATGAGTTTTTGTTACGCCAAACATAGTTTTATATGGTTGTTTGAACCTCAATGACTCTATATAGCTGATATACATCAGGTTTTAAGAATAATGTCGCAATCGGTAACTACATAAACAGAAGTCAATTTTTGCACTCTTCACTGTTACATCTACAGCACCATTGTCATGATTGTAGGCTTTATTTTTATTGGCTCTTTCGTACAACCAAAGTTTTTAAACTACATTTTGTACTTTATTATCATTGTAGCCACTATGATGAGACACTAAACCAAATGACACATTTTGTTTTCTTTAAATTATTTTGTGGATAGCCACAACCGATGCTTCCACCACGCCAGAGGTCTTACCCACTGTATCAACAGTATTACCCACCGTGTCAACTGCACCACCCCTTACAGCACCCACAGGATCCATCGTAACCGAGTCTCCAAGTCCCGTGGGCATCAGCGGCAGTGCTGGCATCGCGTGGGCGCTCTTTGGCGTTGCTATTGCGGGTGACATCATCCTTGGTGTTATTCTTATTTTACTTTGGTAAGAACCTGTTTGCGTCAGTACTTCAAGACATTATTTTGAACGATATCATATAGTAGATACATGTACCTCCATGGATAGATCATAAAACCTCATATCTGTTTTATATTTTTTTCAGTGTTGTAGTCGAGTACATTTTACAGAGTACCAGGTACTGTTGAGAACTTTGCCGAGTACAAAGAGTGGTCAAGTACTTCGATGCTTAAGTAGAGTACAATTTTGAGATGTCGGGTTCCAAGTATCTTGTAGCCCGATTACAAAAACCATAGTCTGAGTAAGAGTACTTGGACTTTTGCAAGTACAAGTACGAGTACTCTGAAAAAGATACTCGAGTACTACTCGAGTACAAGTACTACAGCACTTCTTATTTCCGTTGGGGGACGTTGAAAATTGTGTTCTTGATTTGTACATCCGCAAATTGGGCGCATCAGGGTAATACTGCTAAATTCCGTCAAATGCGAAAGTTCACAGAAATCTTCAACCGAAAAAGATCAGCCTCTCGTGAAAATAAGGAGTGCTGAAATTCTAAGTAGAGTAGTCGTCGTATGATGCCTGTTGAATTTGACGTTTCCACAAAAGTTATACAAGTCTGAGTACCAGATGTCACTCGTGTATCACCAAATGAAAACCAAGTACCTGGCTGCTGATAAATACTTACAATCGGCCTGTCCCGACTTTCATATGATGATAGCTCCAAGAGGTGTTTGAAATCTGGTATCGTTACACACATTGACCACACTCCCCATATATTAATTGACATGATTCATCGGTGATATTAAAAAGGGTAATATAAGAGTTATGATTTCCAAATTTTAAGTTCAGCTGGATCAAATCTGAGTAAAAATCGGTGGTAGGGATTATAAAATGTGAGGTAAAAAAAATATGAGGCTCTTAATATTATTCGACAAAAAGGGGCTCTTCACAATGACAAACTTTATGCAAACGTTAACCCCTACTCCCAAAAGACCTCGCCAGTACACTGTACTAAATTCAAATTTTGAATTTATCACAATAATGTGAAAATACGTAATAGGTAAAGCAGAAATAGTCGTGTACTGCTCTTCTTTTAAGTTTGTCTGCTCATTTACATATATTCTTTTAAGATGACTTTGAGTTGCACTGGAAACTATTGAGTCATCTAAATTACGAATTGTGAGTTTTTATAACGATTTTATATGTATATAATCTTGATGGCATTATTTACGTCTACTTGCTACGTGATTTACGTGATATACTCATTAATAATTGTTTCCATGTCAAATATGCAGTTTGAGGCAAAGGAGCAATAAATCCTCGTATTCAACAACTGGAAACGGAACGCGACCAAATGAAGAGGCGCCCTCTCTTTACCAAGACCCGTCTTACCCGGAACCCCAGAAGTACGAGGAATTACGCAAAAATCCCGAGGAACAGAATCAATCCGGAAATTATGAGGGACTTGAGAAAAATCCCGTGTACCATGACCTCCAGAGCAATGAAAATCCAGACAAAATTCCCGAATACCTTGAACTCGAGATTTACGAAGAACCAGGCACAAATCCCAAATACTATGAACTGGACAGTAATGAGGAACCAGACAAAACTCCGAAGTACTGCGAATTAGAAAGTAATGAGGAACAAGGCAAACCCCACGAGGACGGCGAAGAATTCAGTCCATATTATATAGAACCGATTGCGTAGGTAAAAATTAGACTATTTAAACATTAGGGGTTATAGTTATGGTTTGGGGGACTGGCCTAAGTACAGGATATGGGAGCTACCAAATAACGTATTACACAAAATTGCCATTAGATCAAGTGCAATTAACACTCGAAGCTTTTAGTGGATCCGAAAATTTGGTTATCAATCTTATCACAAGGTATGGTAGCGTCATGCCAGACATCGGAAAACAGCACAAAATCTATTGATAATTGTTATGCCATGTTGTGATTATTTATCATAACTGAACAGATATCACATTTCCCGGGTAAACTGTTTTTTGTTGATAATTTTGGAAAATAGGGTAGTGTTTCATTTTCATAGTATTTAATAAATTATGATCTATGTAAAATACTAGGAAGAAAATTTCCTTTGTACAACTTACTTAAACTAGACACTGTCTTAAACAATGACGAAGTAGGCATCTTAAGAGTGACATCAATATTCATATGAAGTATAAAGTTTAATTTTGACGAGTTTGTTATATTAATGAGAATTATGTATGCTGTGTTTCTAATCATAAGCTCAAAATATCAAATTAAATGGTAAAGAATATTTATGCTATGTATTTATTAATCTTTATTTCAATTTACTCCTATCGTAATTATATATTACAGTAAATCGATTCGTTACATGTCTTTTACCTTAATCTTTACATGTCTTGCTATTTGGCATTGTCATTATTCCCATTTTTTCGTGCGATGGTATCCATCGCGCATTGTTGTACTTAAATTCATCAGGTTACACGTCAGAGATAAATAATAATCCATATACTTCATTCCGTAAAATATTTGAGTAAATAAATAGTAAATAAAATAAAATGAAATTATGTATAGAGACAATGAATGAATAAATTATAAATAAATAAATACGTAAATAATAAATGAATTAATGAATAAATTGAAGTGTTATCAAAGTGTTTTCTCATAATTTTTATCAACGTCCCAACATTTTGTTAGCAATAGACGAAAATATGATGAAGTTCACATTTCAATAATCCATTTACATGAAAATACTGAAATCAATGAACTTTCTCTAAAATCGTATTAATGACTTCCAATGCTTGGGGATGGAATGGCAACAAAGCAGATTTATTGTAATGATCGTCTTTTGTGGGGTAAATCATATGAAATATATTCTTTATAGTATTTGATACGTATAATTTCTTGTTTTTTTGTTTGACTGCTTTCATGATAATTTTTGTCTTTGAAATATCGTTTTTTGTTATAATTTGACATAGTTTGTGACGTATGAATAATATTATGTTTCTGTACAGCAACACAAATCTAATGCCGCAAAACATCATAACAATTTCTATTCGTTCAAATACAATCGAGAGTTATTCTATACGAAAGCTGCTTTAAAGCTTTACACATAAAGGCTGGTAAATGTTTTGTGTACAGATATATAGAAAATATATTTTTCACAATGATTTTATTAAAGAAATGATGTGAATATTACTGCAATCTTAACGGATATCGTAACGTTGTTGACTTCAGATCAATAAATTTCAACTTATGTATATCAAATGTGCACTGTTTCCTCATTTAACACAAACATTAAAAAATGATCTGTAAAACTACTAATTTGATGAAGAATTAATGGATAGGCTACCTGTTTCTCTCTTCTGCGAAAGAGATAAAATTACACTTCTGACGTACATTTAATTACTAACCCTGCATTAGACCGCTATATTTGATGTGCCATTTTTAACCACTTACACCAAAAAGAACAGCAGTTCCCCCCTAAGAGGATCTTTCTTTACGAGGTTATTTCTTTTATTCTTCCCCCTTTTCTCTTCTTCTTACTTCTGGCTCCTCCTCCTCCGGATCCTGCTCCACCTGCTAATGTTACTTGCTCCTCCTCCTCTCTCTTTCTTTCTTTCTTTCTTTCTTTCTTTCTTTATCACTCCCTTTCTCTCTCTCATTTTCTGTGTTTATCTTCTTCTTAATTTCTTTCTAGTGAAATAAAGGGGTGGTGGAGCGCCCTGGGTGCCCCCATAAATCTGTGGCTCGCCTTATAACTTTGAGTTCATTTTTAAAAATGCTATGAGAAATTCTTTCAGACCATGTAATTTTCGGGGCATAAACAGACGCCACACATCTATCGGAAAAAATACACAAGAGTAAAAAAAAGTATATTTTTGTTATCATTTGCTTATCTATGTAGGCTACTGTGCACACTTTTGGCTCAAACATCATTAACAATAATAACAATAACAACTACCACTACTACTACAATGCTACTCTACTACTTCTACTACTACTACTACTACTACTACTACGACTTCTTCCAATTCTTCTTCTACTACTGCTGCTACTACTACTTCTACCAGTACTACTACTTCTACTACTGTTACTACTACTTATACTACTACTACTTCTACTACTACTACTACTACTACTACTACTACTACTACTACTACTACTACTAAAACTAAAACTCATACTTTAAGTAGGTAGAAAGAATTTATTTCTCCCAGGGGCGAACAAATAATTTGAGTATGTAAAAAAAATTGGGAATACGTTTCCTTGTTTCGGACATGTGGGAATTCGTTTCCTTGTTTCGGACATACGGGAATTCGTTTCCTTGTTTCGGACATGTGGGCATTAATTTCCTTGTTTCGGATAAGTAGGAATTCGTTTCCTTGTTTCGGACATGTAGGAGATGTTGGCCTACGTGACAAAATTGATTTATTTGTTGAAAAACTGAAACCGAGAGATCAAACTCCACGGTATAAGGAATCATTTTCTTCGTAAACAGGGTTTTCTGTATTTGTTAAATGTTTTTATGATGAATGAAATAAATCAAAAAAGCACAGTTGCGAAGGGAAAACTGTCTATATAACACCCCCACGTTAATTGCCTTCCGTGCGGTTTTCTGACGCTATGACATTTTTAATTACTGGAATTACAGTTTTCATGTCTATATAAGGGCAGTATGGGAGAAGTTAAAATGCCTCATGAACCAAATACGTTGAAATACATTCCCTTTTTAAAGTATATAAAACCATAAAAAAGTCTTTACATGTCTCTTTTAAACAGTACCATAATCGGCCTCAGGTGTGGCTTTGCATGTTCAAACACTTTTACTTCAAAATAAACACCGCTTATTACTTCTAACATTAGTATAAAGCCCATTCAAATTCAAATTTATTTCAATCAACCATAAAATCAAAATATATACAAGTATACTTAACTTGAAAAAAGGACAAATTAAATCAATTATGGTTAAGCAGCTTTTCAAATGAAAGCTTGGATTTGGGGCCTTTAATATAAACTGATAATGACAAGAAATTGTATACACTGTAAAAAAAAACTCGTCAAGCTGACAAAAAAAATTCGTCCAGCTGGTGTCACTATCGATGAATATTTATTCGTCATAGTCTGGTCCTAGACGAATTTTCTTTCGTCAGACTGACGAAGAAAATCTCGTCCTGCTGTGGTGTCTCTATCGGCGATTTTTTA
>JZLH01S0633646.1:6492-24367 GCA_001188425.1 Eucidaris tribuloides | reverse complement strand
GATCTCACTTCTTTATCACTGATTTAATTCGTACATCCTCATTAAATTTGTTTGTAGCGTCTATCCTCTCTCTCCCCCTCTCCCATTTCTTCCTTTGCACTTTCTTAAAATATTCTGTGGAAAACCACACTCTTAAAGGTAAATGACGTGATTGGGGGTAGTCCTCAACTTGGGCTGAAACTACTCTAGAATCAAGTAAACTATGCAAGAATTCTTCAGTGAAAATTTTGTAGTCAAACGTTGACTCATTCTAAAATAAACAATGTCAATATCACTAGTAGCACGGAAACCTGCTGTGTGGCTCTCTATGGGGCTTATTTTTATCGTACCCGGAAAAAAATAAGATATTCCTATGTTTATGCTTGATTCTCCTTAAGTAAACAAATTACAGACAAATCCTCCCAGGTGGGAGATCCACTTCTGGTAGTGTACAGTTGGTATACATTTCAACTCATTTGGTTCTTTAGGCATTTTCCAGTGTTCCCAATCATGTCACTAACCTTTAATCGAGGTCAAAACATTTTCTCGTTTTCATCCTCTACTTATTACAGCCACTTCTTACAACATGCATCCCTCTCTCACTGTTTAGCTAATCAATACATATTATTTCCCCTCCTTTGCGTCAAATTTATCATAATAAATCATCATTATGCCTCACTCTTGGCTTTTGCCACTGCTTTCTTCAACTCATGATATGTGTCCTTGTTTACTTTCATCATCTCCCTGCTTATGCCGCTTCTTCTTTGCCCTTCTCCTATACGGTCTCCATTCCTCATTCCATCATCATGTCTCTTTGTAGCCCTCTTTCCTCCAGATAATACCCTGAAAAACTTTCTACCTTATCTTTTTACGACTTCAGCTACATCCACCTATTCTTCCAAATCCATTCTCTTCCATTTCCTTACAAACCTTCTCGCAACTTTTTTTTTCTCCTAGTTTTTACCACTTCCTTTCAACCATTAATGTCCGTAACTGTTTGTCTCCCAATTCCAAGCTCACTTTAAATATCACCATTCGATGCTGTCTTGCTACACACTATGCTACAATCATCTTGCAACTGAGAATCTCGCTCAAGTCACGTCTTATAGGTCCACTTGTGTTCATATACCTCCCATCTTACTCTCTGATCTACAATCTTCCTAAAGAAGGTATTTGTCGCTGCCATCATTATTTTTCTCCAAAGTCCACTGCCATCTACCCTTCTTTATTTCTCTCTTTCGAAACATAACTTTCCAATATATCTTCATTCCCTCTTTTCCCTTTACGAAAATCCCCATTCAAATCTGCTCCTATCACTACCCTCTCCCTTTTCCTGATGTTTCCTCCCTACCTTTTATCCTTCTCAATAGAGGAACCCTCCTTTTCCACATTCCCGCATCAATTTACAATGCGTAAGAGCTTAGAACATTTACAACTGTTCCCGAAATCATATCCATACCCATTTCTATCTGACTTTATATCACTTCTAGTACATTACTAACATAACACTCTTGAACAATTATGCCCACACCATTTCCTTTTCCATACAAATCACAGGAGTTCTACAGCTTGAATTTATAATGAAAACATACGCTTAAAGATCCAGTACAGTTTGGTCAATCGAACAAATTTCTAGTGAATCTGTCACAAAGTTTTCTTTGTCGCCAAGACATCAGAAAACAGCCTCATATATTATTTATAATGAGAAATTATGATGTTTAATTAGAGAAGAGCATCTAGCGGTACATGTATGAAAATTACCCATGAGAAATCTCGGGGTCCCCTCTCCCAACCGAGATTTCATATTTTGAGTGATTTTTCACAAATGGGAAAGTTTCACCGCGAGCAATTTTAAGGGTATTAGTAGCTAACAGTTGTATCTTAAAAACATAATTGTAAAGAATCTCATGTTTTACCATTTACCAAAACTAAACTCGCGCTTTCAGTGTGATGTATGGAATTCATTTCAATACATTTATGTACATATTCATGAAAGATTCTAGTGTCTTATATCCCTGAAAGCTGTATAGCAGTAATTCTTACAAGGAAATATTACAGAAACCATGATTACCATCTAAGATTAATATACGGAGATATGGGCACGTGGCAAAGCATATGACAGCTATTTTGCATGGATTTATATGCAAATTTATGCAAATTATGTATATTAGAATCTTGAAAAGTTACTATCGATATCACAATTGTATTCCTTGACCTAACAAACATGGGTATGGGCACCAAAATTGAGTTTCTGCACGTTTCATGTCCCAAGATATGGTCATGAATAAATTAGATGTCAGCCATTTTGATGTAATTCATATGCATGTTTATGCAAATCAGGTGTACATGTAGAAACTCGGACTGGGAAATTATTACTTATCATACAATCCGTTCTTCCACCGCAAAAATATTTTCTTATAATAATGTACTTGTAAATGTTTAGTGTTAAACATAAGCTTCAATGGGTTACATGGCGGCCATTTTAAATTCATTAGTATGCAAATTTATGCAAATTACGCATGTCAGAACGTTTGAAACTTTATGATTATATCATATTTGCATTTCATGACCGTAGAAACATGGACATAGACACCAAAAATTACTTTTTGTTTTTTCCATGTGCCAAGATATGGACAAAAAATGCCATATGGCGGCCATTTTGAATTTATGCAAATTAGATGTCTTTCCCCTATTAGGAAATTTTGGGACTTTTAGTATGGTGTTCAGGGGACCTCAAAGAAATGCATTGTGGTGAAAACAATTCTGTTGCAATTAGTTTGAAGTGAAAAGCTAAAATGACTGGACTATATTTCGGTGTTCTGATGATCACTGGAGTTGAAAAAATAGCAAATTTAGGAAATTACATTGCCTCAGAAAAAAAGCCCTATAATCCAAATGCTTTAATCAAAATCAATGATCATGGTATCATTTTGTTGGAAAAAGAATGTTCTAACCCATGAAATAATTACCAATAACATTTTGTGGATGATGTTGAAGAAATTAACGATCACATGTGTAGCATTCTTTTTGGGCCACACTGTATCTTGTTTGTTTGATAATATCCCTTGTCAACAAACAAACATCTGTTTTCCTTGTTTATTTTAGGAGGATTCCCAGGTGGCAGGAGCCCTGACCTTCTGGTTGGCCAACGTGTCGGAGCTGCTTCACTTCATCCAGCAGGATCACGACCTCGGAGGGATATCCCATGATGCCCAGGACATCCTGCAGTCCTGCATACAAAACACATTCAGGTATTGGTCGTAGTTGACCGAAAAGTGCTATGCTGTAATTCAGTATTATCAAATTTATGCGATATGGAAAACATATCGAATACCCGATAATGATCTCATGATTGTTTCATTATACTGTATACGCTTAATTTTTCGTGGTGGTTTTATTTTCGCGAATTTCGCTACTTACTGAACACGAAAATTTTCTCTTCTTGACATTTCTGTACAACGTGAATGCAACTACTGTAAAATCGCGAAAGTGTACTCTCGCGAATTCCTTTTCTTGAAGCAAAATCACAGAAAATATATGGACGCGAAGTATATGGTATAAACCGTATGATGCTGTCCCAGGGTACCATTGTACCCCAGTGTACCGCGTTGTGCAGCACCCTCTTGTGTCCAAAAATGCGTTTCCTTCAGTTATGATCAATGAGATCAGTGGTTATGATGCAGAGGCTGCGCAAGTGCACAACAGAAAGACATAAACTGACAAAACCTGGGGTGAAAATGAAGCTGAAGTCGTTATGTTTACACTTCAAACATAACTTTTACTCATTTTTGTAACCCAGGGCACAGTGCTAAAAAAAATAATTCAGCAAAATCACGGATTTCTGTTTGATACACCAGGGTACTATTTATGTCATCATATTGCAGAGACATGATATGACCAAAATCTTGTCAATATGTTGCGTTATCAATGATATTTCAATGACAGTCTTGTCTGCCCCTGTGTGTCTTTGTAATTCAGGCATTTGGTGAGAGCCATGCAAATAGAACTGAACAAGAATCTCTCAGCCTTCCTGGACCCAAGTGAGGAAGCAGACATGGAGAAAGACTTCTCTACTGGTGAGCACAATCATTTCCACAAATTTATTTTCCCTTTTAACATGATTTTTTTTTTTGTCGTTCATCAAATATCTGTACTCTCATATAGCTGGTGTGCTTTGTTTGATGTACTCCTAGAAAGAAAGAAAGAAAGACATCAGTTGCTGTCATCATCTTACATATTTGTCTAAAAACTTCATATCAAAAAAGTTTGAAATATAAAATTATTGGGGGGGGGGGTCCTGACACTGAGGTAGGACATCACAAAAGCTATATTGACATAGAAATATACAGTAAAGATAAGATAAAAATGAATCATTGCATGAATTTGAAATAATTAAAGGGCAGTGACATGATTGGGAAACATCAAAAGTGCCTCAAGGACCAACTGAGTTGGAACATATATTGATATATACCAGGGATGGAGTCGAGGCCAGATTTTGCCGGCCTTGGCCTTGGCCTCGAACCGAGTCACATGTACAAAGTCTATGGGAAAAATATTTTTCCAGCGATCTCATGACTCGGAAAGGTCGGCCTCGACTCCATCCCTGATATATACACTGACTAAAGTATACATTCAGGCTAGAAGGATTTGTCTTTAATTTGATTACTTGATCAGAAATAAGCATTGATTTATCATTACTGAATCAATCACCGACCCTGATAGAAATTGATCCCATACAAAGCTACACAAAAAATTTCACTATCACAGCATTTTCTGATAATGATAATAATACTACAGAGGAATTGTATAACTTTGAAATTTTCACAGCAGAAACTTTTTAATAGTATACTCGATTCTGGGAGCATTGTGTTCTAAATTTAGCATTACTTCCAATCTTGCCATTTACCTTTAAATGTGAAACATCATTTTTGCTAATATAAACTTTTAACTGTGCTGTCATGTGCTACACAAGGGCAGTTAATTCGTTCAGTGGTATCTTCTAAATTTTACAACAGAATTAGTGAAATTTGTTGTAATGCTACTGAAAGGATTAATTATCATACTTATCATCAAGTACTTACAAGAGGTGTCATCTGAGTAGTGTTAACAATTTATCACCAGCAGACCATCCTAGAACTGTTGAGAGCCTATTAAAGGTTAGTGACATGATTGGGAACACTTGAAAATGCCTCAAGAACCAAATGAGTTAAAATGTATACCAACTATACACCAGCTGGAGTGGATCTCCCAACTGGAAGGATTTGTCTCTAATTTGTTTACTTAAGGAGAATCGAGCATGAACATTAATTCTATCGAGCACGATAAAAATAGGACTCAGAGAGCCACACAGCAGGTTTGCCTACCACAAGGGATATTGACATTAGTAATATTAGAATGAGTCAAGGTTTGACTACTAGATTTTCACAGGAGGATGTTTGCATAGTTTACTTGATTCTAGAGTAGCTCTAGTCCAAGTTGAGGACTACCCCCAATCATGTCATTTAAGAATCATAAACGCGAGCTTTACATCTTGAAATGGGATCATTTCACACAATTTGACAAGTTGTACATGGAAATACTAAAATGGGTACATCAAAATTGTACTGATGTTTTATGTGATGCACACAGTTATCACATCCTGAAAAATATTGTCAAAGTATAAATAATAAACAGATGAATAAGTTTAACGGTGGCATTGTGTGTTGAGATTTTGTCAAGACGATTGGAAGATTGTAAAGAACTGTTGAGAGGAAAGGGGTTAAAGGCATTCTTTCAATAAGGTCTAAAACTGAAACCCTGAAAAAATTACAGTTCAAAATGATCATTTAGTGCTTTAAAAAAACCTAAAAATCATTCAGAGACTCTTCCAGTTTTCCCCCATAGACTGCTGTGTTGCAGAATTTTCATGAGCCGAGAATAATTCATGTGCCAATTTTTATCTGTACATATTTTACAAGTGACAGCCTAACTGTGTTAACTTTTGTGTTCTAGAGTGTTTATTTGTCCATTCAAACACTACCAGATATGTCAGACAGCAAAGTTTGACAATTGTTTAAATGGGTCTTCCACAATGTTATATAGTGTCTGTAAGTTATCTTGATATTTTGGACAGGCTGTTTTTATTATCTTCAGGAGAAATATTGAGAGAGGCTGATTTGTTCTTTCTTCTTAACAGTTCCTGTAAAAAGTATTTAACTTACTAGAAAGAAATCTGAGCACATGATACTTTTGGCAAAACTACTTATCTGGTAATAACATGCATACCTGCCAAATAACCTTACTTTATAGGAGCTGTCCTTTATTTCTTGCTAGACAAGATCAACCAAAAATTGAGATTCCCTATTTCTAAATTCCATTGTCAAGAAAACACACAAATGAACTACTCTACGATATAGACTCCTCATTGTAGGTTGTTATGCATCCAGAGTGTAAGATGTAAATTTAAGTTCTTAATTACCCGGGTAATTAAGCAGGTCATGACTGAAGCTTGACATTGGATCACCTAGGCCCCATGGGCCCAACCTGGCTAAGACTGCCCCTATTTCCAATTTTCAAATGTTGGCAGTTTTAACCCGTTGGCTACAGGAACCAGATGTGCCCTTTGTTAACTCTGGGGGATTTTCTGAATCATGGAGGCAACTGGTTATCATGCCATACAGTAATTAAAAAAATTGGGGTGGGGGGGGGTAGAAGGGGGAGGGGTAGTTAGATTGACCTAACACATATACAAACACACGGAGGATATTGTTTATCGATAAACAGGGTTCCAGCGGTCATGGAAAAGTCATGGAAAATGCATAATTATGGACAAGTCATGGAAAAGTCATGGAATTTCATAAGTTTGTATGTTTTTTTAGCCTTTCAGTGATCTTTTTGTATTTTTTTTATTTTAATGGAAATGCTTTTTGTCAAATTAAATCAGATTAACACAAACCACATACATTTTCATGCAGCTTCTGTGCAAAAAAGCATCTTGGATTTCTAAAATTTATCATGGAAAAGTCATGGAATTTATTGTTGTGAAAGGTACAGGAACCCTGAATAAATGAAAAAAATGAAGAAATAAAACATCCATACACCTAGTAAAACTATCCTATCCTGAATTATTCATTCAGATGAAGATGTAAAGAGTGTTGAAAGTGGGCGTTGGATGAAGCCTCCGTCTCGCAGCCCGATGAGCGGCCGTCCTACGATAGGTATGGAAACCCCCCGCCCCTCCCCCAACCCCTTCATCCCTGCATGCCTCTTGCTGTAAACCTGCGTCAGTGTTGCTTGCATATTTGTCTCCTGTCGTCGCTGAGCTGTATATATATTTAGAGTGCAACCAACGCACATTGTCAAAATCCCATCGCTGAGCTGTATTTCAACTGTAGAGCACATTCTGAAAACCATGAAATATTATTGCCAGTCGGTAAACATACACGGGGTATACGGCGATTCTGCTCCCGAAATGGTAAAAGAGCCCCTGCAAATTGCCATAGGGTTCAATACCAAAGAATATTTGAAAAGCACTAAAAGAGACAGAGCAGCCCCCAAAATGAAAATTTGATTTTTGTTTCTTTTCCTTTTTTGTAGCTGAATTGTGTCTGAATCACTCGGAAGTACTGGGTTTCTATATTTTACTTTATTCTTTTGGCATTAAGTGAATTCCTGTTTGCCTTTCTATGTAATAGGAATTCTTGTAAAATATTATAAAAGAGTGAAAAAAAATAGGGGGGGGGGCTAGGGGGTTTCCAATTCATTTTTTTAAAAATAATTTACCTAATATCTCCTCACACAATCACAAATTGTGCTTAGTTGGACCTTTAAAATTGACTTTACAAGTCCTATTATAATTCACTTTTTTTCTTATTTATTCATTAACTTGTTAAACTATTTATTATTTAATTGATTGATTAATAGATTATATAATTTACATTGTCTCTATATATTCATTCTACTTCTTTATTCATATAATTCTTTTCATTTATATAATTTTCTGGAAGGGGGATACATACTGCATTAGTTGCATCAAAGCTCAAATGCATTATTTAAAGTTAGTTGTGCATTACACCACCCTGAAAGAGGTTAATTGTTTTGGCCATAAGTCCCCTGAAAGTTCATAAATTCAATATCTTCAAGACAGTACAAATTCCTTTGAACTTGAAAGAGTATTGGTAATGGAAAGAGAATATATTTCGAGTCCTACTCTTAGAGACAAAATCTAAGCAAGATTGAAATGAAAATTGCAAATCAGTGCAACTGACATAGTGATGAATGAAAGGGGGAAAAAAAATCACTGTAGGAGTCACACAAAAATACTCAAAATACTTTCTTGCGTATTACCTTCATTGGTTATTTCACTCATTCATTTCATCTCTTTCATATGAATTATAAGTGGTCACATGGTGTTGGTCGTTGATAGTCACTTAACCTCTATGTCATATTTGTAATCACAGCCGTGGGTCCATTAGTTGAAGTGCGTGTCAATACTTAGAAGCTAAACCGTGGAAAGTGTTTTATAAAACACAAAACTGCTGTTTGTATAAACAGGATTCTAGTCTATTGATTTGTTACATAAAATGTTACATAGAAACTTGACCTTGTTCGTCCTGTTTTATGATTTTTTTTTTCGAATTTAGTAATAATGTGAAATTCTGGTTCAATATGAGGTTTATATAAAACTCATACATATTTATTTTTAATTAATAAATTTGATAAAATAAATTATCAAAAATTGTTTATTTTTTGGTTATTATTTAATTCTATATTTATCCATCCATTAATTCCCTCATTCATTTCCACATTCATTCATTCATTCATTTACTCATTCATTCAAGTATCTTATTTATTTTTGGAATTTTTGCCTGATCTGGCCTGTTTTTATTTTTGGTTTGAATGACAAAAAATTCCTTTGCATTAGAGTGGGTCATACATGTACATTTCGTCCACTGCCCTTTCAGTGTCAATTAGATAGTATTGTGTCCAAATTATTCCTAACGAGATTACCGTGCTTCTCCCTCTGCTATTCCTGCTTTCACTTGATGTTGTGTATATATTCGCTTTCTGTTAAAATAAAACTAATACATGTTCATCCAGATATTTATTCTTACATTTAAAATTACACCAAAGTACATACATACAAATCCTAGTGTCATCCACATTGAAACACAACCATGTTATATTTATTGTGTGTTTGCTTATTTAATAAACCTATCATATATTATAAAGTGAACTGTATATAATCCTGCTTTTCGTACTGGTATTTCCTTGTATAGTTTCCTGAAATGTGTGAATATATCTGTTTTGTTTTTAAAGTAGATTAATGTTTGTATTTATTATAAAAGCTATATATGTGCTTGCTTTATTGTTATTTCATGTCTGTGTCAGGGCTCCCAACCAACCTGGAAATCGGGGAAAATCCGGAAAATGATTTTTCCCTTTTCCAGTTTTTAGGGATAAGTCAGGGAATTTGAGAAAAGTCCCCCCAAATCAGGGAATTTTGATTGTCTAGTGGTCCAACTTTCTTGCGTCCTGTCCTCTCACTGTGTCCATAACATGGACACGAGGCAAGAAAGGAAAAGGTGAAAGCAAGAAATGGGTCAAAATGATAACCCTTGAATTGTTAATATCCATCAGGGAAAAATCAAAGAATATTGGGAGTCCTGCCTGATAATCATGTGGAATTTTCTTTTGTGGTGTCAAATAATGTTAATAATCTTTTTTTTTTCAAAACAACTGCTTCTTTTATGCCACTGTTGCAGTGGGGTGGAGTTCATGTCAACCCCTCTGTTTTATTCTCTCCAGATTAGTCTTGTTTTAACCCATTCTCTCTCAGATTTCGTGTTTCTCTTAGGTTTAATACAGATGTGATCTGGTGTCAGGAGGTGATAGGTTAAACATGTGTACTGTAGTTGAACCTTTGCTAATTTGACCTTCATCTGATCTCATTTCTTTCTTTCCATTTTATTCTCCAGGTTAACTACTCTTGTGACTTTCCAGCTAGTTTTGCTTCTTTGTAACATTCTTCTCGTAAACTGTATACATCACCATGGAAATCATTATTGATAAAGAAGTTTTTATTTGTTTAACCGCGTTTAAATCTGGTGTCAAAGTAAAGATCTCGAGCAGCTTGTGCCAGAATTGTAGAAATTGTCCACCCTATTTCAGATCAGTTAAAGTAGAACAATATTGCCTAATACATGTTCCATCATTTCCCTCTTAATACCTATTGCATCTCACTCACATCAAAGGAATTTAACACATTTTACTTTATTTGAAAAAAAAAATAGAACGAAGTGCCTTCGGTACTTACTTTACTTTTAACCTCATGCCCCAAAATACATATTTTATGTCACATCAATTAAATTGAAAAGTGTTTAGACACCATCTCAAAGTTGCTGTAAAAGTGGATAATTTTACATGGTTTATATTTTGTGCTCACAAAGTTTGGTGAAATTTTGCATGTATTTCATTTTGAAGACATTCGAAGAAGGGCAAGCAACAACACGCAGCACAATGCCCCCTTAGTTGCTAGTGATGCATGCACACACTGTGGAAACACCAAACAAGAAAAGAAAAAAAAACAAATGACTAAGCTTTGCACAAATATTTGCGTGTTTTTAGCTTCACACTAGCATAGGCAACTGCAAACAGAGGAAAAATTTCCACATTCATAGTTGGATTACGTCATGAATATGAACCATGAATTCAAGGCTGCCAACTCTCATGTATTGAGCATGAGACTCCCGCATTTTGTCCCTTTCTCACACAAATATTTTTTTTGATTTTTCATACATTTCTATTGATCTCACGCAATTGGATCCCTCGGGTATATCATTGGCCTATGAGAGTCTCACGCAAATTGATTCACTGAGATTGGCAACTCTATGAATTTTTTGTGTCGTCCTGATATGAAACTCTTGTCGGATCATCTCTCTAACGCCGTAGAGGACGTGCTATGAATTTTTTATGTAATCTTGATCTGAAAACTTTCGTCAAATTTTCCCTTTAACGTCGCAGGGGACGTGCTTCAGATCCTGTCGTCGGCGATGACGCTACTCCGCGTCTGCCGCGTCAACGCCGCCCTCACCATCCAGCTCTTCTCGCAGCTCTTCCATTTCGTCAGCGCCAGTCTCTTCAATCGCCTGGCCACATCCCCGCCCCACGCACGGCTGTGCACCCGGGAGTGGGGGGAGCGGCTACTGCGGCGCCTGTCCCGCATCGACGCGTGGGCCGAGAAGCAGGGGCTGGAACTGGCCGCCGAGGCACACCTGGAGAAATTCAAGCAGGTCAGTCGAATGTAACAGGACCCATACTAAAGGTGTATTCGTACGGTAAAGACCGAAGTTTTCCAATTTTGCAAATGTCAAATTCCGTTTTTTCTCCAATTTTACAAATGTCAAATTCCAGTTTTCTCCGCATTGTAATTTTGCAATTTTAGCACTTGAATTTTTGTTGGAAAAAAAATCACAAATAACGTCAAGCTTACTAGACCCATGGGGGGGGGGTTTTGATTCGGGTATGGGGACATATTTACAGGTAACGCAAGATTTCTTTGGCATTATTAGGCATCGTTTTGTAAAATTAGTTTAGTTTTATTCAATAAATGTTGATTAATTTTACTTTGGGGGAATTTTTAGGCATGATTTGTTTTCATTTTTGTTCAAAATGCTGTTTTCCCTGTTACGTCTCAAATTCCATGATTTCCACGGAAAATCTGCAATGCAAAAAACTTTGGTCCCCCAGCCTTGGGGCCCGGCACTGTCCGATCCAGTTTGATATGATTCGCTAATTAATTAATTGGCTTCAGGGTTGACAGCTTGAACATCAACTTGGTAAAAGCATAAACAAAAAGGAAAAAAAAATCTACACTCTCCCGGGGTCTGATCGTCCATGCATGCCCTGATCCTGTTCTGTTGATATCACATGACATAGGGTTTCTAACTTGAAGCTCCTTGCTTTGTGGCACACCACCAACATATTATGCATATGATCGGCCGAAGCATATACTGTTTTAGATCAAATCTCACACGTAAAAACAATTTAAAATAAATGTCATCAAAGCAGTGGCTCCATGATTAAAGTATCCCTATGCCACTGGCATTGATTACCAATTGTCCACTTTGATAATTTTGATGATTTTAATAACTTTGATTATTTTGATAAAATGGCAGATTTCAAAAAATAAAGGAATCAATGATTTTTGCATGTGAACATTTTGACTGCATGTGTAGTGCAACTGTGGACTACATAGTGATGCAGCATTGATTTCAGTAGGCTAGCTAACCATGAAATGTCTTTCCATCAAGTTGCCAATTTTCTTATGATCTGTGGAATTTTGACAAATGTTTTTTCTTATTCTTACTTGGCTAGTTTTGCTGAAAATTCCACTGATAATTTTTTGTGAGTTTTCTTGTTTCATTCAAAATATTTTGCTCTTAGATTGTAGTTCCCCTTTTATTCATTGTAACAAGGTTTCAAATTTTGAAACAACGCTAATGAGTACACTTTATTTTCTGTATCCCTAGGCACTTAATCTCCTTGTTGCACCAAAGGGTAACAGCAACGAATTGAATGCTGCCATTGCAGCCAGCTGGAAGCTGAACTCACGTCAAATGCGGGTTTTACTGGAGAACTATGTTCCCCCTCCTGGCGACATAGAGATCCCGCCATGAGGCATTGTCAGGTAATTATAATAATTCTTGGCACCCCTATTAGAATTTTGCCCTCGCCCCCCCCGCCACCAAAATTCAGGTGTAAGCCATTGTCATGGGAATTAGATTGATTCTTAACGCCACCCCCCCCTCACCACCCCTGGAGAACTATGCTCCCCCTTCTTGGAAACATTGAGATCCCCATCCCATGAGCATTTGTCCAGGTAATTACCAATAATTTTTCAAAACCCATGCCCCCCCCCACACACACACTTCAGACACACTGGAGAAAGAATTTCAACATGTGGTGCCCTCCAGGAGGCATTGTTAAGGTATTAGAATAATTCTTCCCTCCTCGACCCCCCGACCACGAGCACACACACACTACACTGACTCCTGGAGACAATTTTGTCCCACTTGCAAGGCCAGCCAAAGAGGCCAGGAGGCCATTGTCAAGGTGATTTTGATAATTAGATTAATTCTTCAAAGAGGCTAGAGGAGGTAATACACAAATTGGCCGTCGGATTTGTCTGTAGGTGATATTAAACGTGGTGTTTAAATAGTACTGTAATATAAGGGGTATTAAAAGTGGTGTTCAGACCACTTTCAAAATTTTGGTTGTGAAACATGGAATAGTACTATACTGTAAGTGGTACTATATATATGTAGTGCAGTTTTCGCCAGTATGAAGTGAAATGAACGAATGATGATTCATCATGGCCTGTTGTCTCCATTTCAGGCCGTTTCCATGGCAGCATCACAAGATGAGCTCCAGGCCCAGCGGGAGGGTCGTCCGATCCTCCTGGAAGAAGAACGCGAGCTCCGCGTCCCAGCTTTCTTGCCAGAAGACGGATACTCCAGCGACATTGTCAAGGGAATCCCCAACGGGCTGAGGGAGTTCCTGGAACCCCTTATTCAAGCGGGTAAAGTTTTTTTTTCCATTTTTTGTTTGCTTTATTTATTATTATTAGTGAGGCAATTGCAAAGACTGTGTCTGTGTAAGTGAAAGATTTTAACATATACGTGAGCTATAATGGCAGTGCATAGATTTTAATATGGTGAAATATGAATTTTTCTCCAAGTTTATTCATTAAATTGATGTGTATCGTCTATTATAGCCCGGAAAATAACATGCTGTTAAATGTTTCAATTTTGAAAAATTGATAAGCAAAATTAAAATGACCCCCCCCCCCAAAAAAAAAAAAAATAAAGTAAATCTTGCCATATGTAATGAATGGAGTGATATCGCTGATCATTTGAAAATCACGATATGTCATTGCAAACAATCTTCGGTAAGTTTGATGTTGTTTTTGTGTCTGGCATCACAATACTACTTTATGTAGAAATTTGTCAGATTGACCAAAAACATGTACACTGTTGTTGTTGTTGTTTTCCTGTCTTCTGTTAGAACCCAAATAAGGGCTGACCGTTTATTTTGCCGTATAGAATAAATGAACAAGTAACGAACAAACACACAAACACTCACAAATAGACAAAGACAGAGAGTACACTGATTTTAATATGGTTTCCTGTACCCCTTATTTACAGCTTTGGTCCGTCTTACCCCTCATCCCAAGACCAACGGCACCTGGACGGTACACATGTACCCCCCTCAGCCCTCTGGTGAGCAGTCACCGCCCCCTACCAAGATACATCTAGAGGTAAGTTACTACCACTATGCTGTTGATTAACTCTTATCATGCCAGAGGATTTAAACCTCTGTGGACTTTACATGTATTATTTGGTGTAGATCTGCAACTTCGGCATGTTAAGAGTTAAATAACACTATTGAATTTAATGAGTCTTTCATCAAGAATTTTGAGTTAATGAAGTTAATTTGTTTCATTATTCAGATTATTCAAAGATATAAGCTACATTTATGTATAAAGTACTGTGAATAGCTTTTCATTATGATAGTGATTATGATTATGTCTTTTTAGGCTTATTGTAAAGGTATGAATTTTAAGAAATGCATTTTCACCCACATTCAAACAAATACCTTCGTTGTAATAATATTTAATTATCATTCATACTATATAGTAGTAGTAGTAGCAGCAGCAGCAGTAGTATTGATTGGACACATGTAATAGATCTTTCAAAAGGATCACACAGAAATATGTTTAAGATATTCCATCACTGCACTTTTGATTAATTACAAAATAATTTTCCTTTTCCGGTTTGAAGAACTGTGTATCGCTTTATCCCCAATAGCTCATAGACATCCGAAACCTTCCCTAAGATGCTTATTTTAATTTATGCAATGCTTTAGTTCAAAGACAACTACATACATATGCTCTCAGATGGCTTTCTAGCATAGCAGTATAAGTGTTAAAATTTTTTGGAAACCTAATTGGTCAATAGCAAAGCCAGTTACACAGTATTCTTAAATATCCTATCTATTCTTCAAACTTCTGTGGTTTTATGTGGTCATTGTGACATGTACTAACTCCTCACTGTCCTATTAATTTTATGTTTTACTCAGCCCCAAGTGAAGCCCGATGCTAAACCCCCACCTGGGAAAGAACCCGAGATTATGACCCTCAAGCTCGACAAGCAAGGAGCACCCGGTATGGGACTCAGCATTGTGGCAGCTACGGTAGGTGACACAGTAAATCTATCATCCTCTGTATGAGGCATCATGTATTACACCAGGGTACCATGTTGTGTGGCACCCTCTTGTGTCAAGTAGAAGTGAAGCTATATAGTAATGATACTGGTGTTGCATCGGTGCGCAACATACAGTCATAAACTAACAAAAAAATCAAGTAGAAATAGTGTTGAAACTGTTGTTCTTTTCAGACTTTTAGTGTTGTATGAGGCCACACAATGAAACATTTTACGCAAGAAGAATTTTTTCAACATTGAATAGCACACTACAACATAACTTTTTGATGGTTTGGTAATGCAGAGTACCTCACTGAAATGAAAACTAAAGAATAATAATTTAACAAAATGACAAGATTTCCATTTGATATCCCAGGGTACTATTATTTGTGTCATCAATTCAATCTGTAAATGAGTGAAAAGTCGGAATCATAGCATCACCAACTATCTTTTACTCTTTGTCGTTCTGCACAAATTTGCGTGTTTATCTTCATGCACAAAAAATATTTATGTGTTTTTATTATCCCTCTTATTTTATGGGGACGCAACAAAATATTTCATGTTTACAGTATGCAATTTACAATACTACAGAATTTGAACCAATTATTTCTGTTTCGTATGTGCAGGGAGTTGGGCAAGATAAAATTGGAATATATGTGAAGGCCCTTGTGCCCGGAGGAGCTGCAGACAAGGTAATATATTTTTCATCCTTTCCTGTTGATCATTCTCGAGTTTTCCATGAAATATTGAAAGAAATAGTTCATTAATGAATACACTGCAAACTAAATAGATTTATTCCAGTTTCAAAAGAGAAATGTGTTCTGCATTTTCATGAATAAAATGTAAGTGAGTTAGTTTTTGTTTTAAGTCATTGTGTGTGTTTGCCAAAATTTAAATTGAACTGGATACTATTTGCTCCATACGTTTTGATTGCATATAATTTTGCGAAAGTTGCGATTTCAGCTCCTGTGGTATAAGCCAGTTTGGAGTTCCTGTTTGTACATGTGCAGCGCATCTGTAGGAGAAACATCATTTGTACGATGCCTGTGTAGCAGACATTTGAAAAACTGGATAGTTCAATGTGGAAGCTATGTGATAAATTATGCATGTACGAGATGCGTATCCATGAATGTGACGGGTGAAGGTATTCATCTCAACAAAATGCTAAAAAAAGCAATTAACTCTTTACACGCGTAGTTCGCACTCATGCTCTCCCGGCAGCGTGCGGAATTCGCATTTGACCCTCAAACGTAGAAATGATTGTATTCACCCGATTTATACTGATTTTCCCATTGGTAGTGGTATTTGCTTTGCATTGTTTACATTCCTCAAGTACGGGGTATTATGTAAGATTCTAAAAGAACCAGAAACATTGATAAATACAATCAAGGCTCTGTGATACAATAGAACGCTGGATTAGACACAAGTAAACTTTGAAAAGAACTCGCAAAGTCAATTACAATATGATGCACTTTTCACTGATAATCCCTTTATTATCTCTATTCATTGACCTTTGGTGACTTATCTCTTTTTTCATGAACTTATGACAGATCAGGTTTCTATAATTATGTAGCTTGTTGTTTACCGTCTTGTATTATTTCAATAGAGTCATATTCTATTATTTCAATAGAGTCAAGCAGGAAGCTGAGAACTTCATGTATACTGGTTGCAATTAGGCATTACTTTAACAAATCCAGATGTATATTTCGAAATAGCCTTTATGCAACTTTGCAGTTCACCATTTTCCCTAAAAACGTTGTTGTGAAAAGTTATAGCTAGTTGAAGTCAGTCATTCAATGTCCTTTCCCGTTACTGAGCGCTCTTTGAAAATAATTCCGCACGCAGGGGTTTCACGGTCCCGGGCACAAAGAGTTAATGCTACCATGACTTCAGGAATGGTTGCTCTCAAATGCCTCACTATAGAAGAGCTATCTTGTCCTTAAAGATATATGGTATTATGAGGTCAATGGTTCCATGGACTAACTCCGTACTGGGTTATTGGCAGGGATGAAGTCGAGGCCAACTGTTCCGAGTCATGAGGCCGCTGGAAAATATTATTCCCATAGACTTTGTACACGTGACTCGGTCCAAGGCCAAGGCCAAGGCCGGCAAAATTTGGCCTCGAGGTCGGCTTCGACTCCATCCCTGGTTGTTGGTCAGTCACAGATCCACAGCCACAGCTTGCATTTACAATGCCTTCTTTTGTTAATTATCACTTCGTTATTATCATTCGTGTTTATTACTCTCTCGTTTAAAAGTCACATACATATCATACATCTCTGACAATGATAAAATGAGGTCCTTTGCCAGGTGAAGACTTGAGGTGAATGTAAGACTTTATTTTGTTCTCATTTTCTCAGGATGGACGCATAAAAGCCGGTGATCAGATTCTGGCAGTTGATGGCAACAGTTTGGTTGGGCTGGATCAAGACATGTAAGATAACTCTTCCTTATTTTCATCAAGTTTGCAAATTTTGTATTCTTTCAGTACCACACACAAAAAAGACATGCAGAAGTGGTACTGATAAAATTAAATCTGAAAAGAGGGATGTATTTCTTGAATACTATAGGCACAAAAATCTGAAAAGCACAATTTTCATAAAGTTGTATATTACATAATCAATTAGCATAATTAATCTGATAATATCTAGCCTATT
>JZLH01S0633636.1:206-12705 GCA_001188425.1 Eucidaris tribuloides | reverse complement strand
CACTTTTTTAAAGCACTTAAAGCCCAAGTTTAGTTTTGGGGATTTTTTGTTATTTGAAAGCTTTATGCCCCAATGTCATAATCCTGCAATAATAGATTCTGAATGTCTTTAGTTTTTTTTAAATTAATTAATGAAAAATCTCGTGGGAACACCCCCAAAATTTTACATTATAGCATCTGAAGGGTTGAAAAGGCTTTAAGTTATAAATGTTATATACCTCAATCTGAAAGAGCAGACGCAGCTCTTTCAGATGAGGTATTACTCCATATAACATTTTTAGCCTTTGATGCTGTAATTAAAATATGTCAAAAATGTCGGGGTCCCCCCCGACATTTTTCATAATTAATTTAAATAAAAAATCAAAGAAAAAAAAAAAGTTATAATGAGTTATACCTCATCTGAAAAGCGCGATCTGCGCTCTTTCAGATGATAATAACACATTAACCTTAAATCCTTTTTAACCCTTAAATGCTATAATGTTAAAATTTTGGGGTGTTCACACGAGATTTTTCATTAATTAATTTAAAAAAAACTAAAGACATTCAGAATCTATTATTGCAGGTATGACATTGGGCATAAAGCTTCAATTAACAAAAAATCCCCAAAACTAAACTTGCTTTTAATAATCGTTTAAACCACAATTTTTTCAAAGGCTTCATTTTTAGACCGTATCAGAGACACTGGTAGCATGGGGAATCATGTATCTCAGATATTAGTCAGCTGGAAACACTGTTATACAATGCCTTTAAAGGCAGATAGCAGAATTTGAAGAAGTCCTTACTTTTGGAGAAAACTACTCTAGACTCTTCACTGTTCAAGGCTTCTGCTGTCTAAATTTCATGACCATTTGTTCATTACTCTTTGACAAATCACCATTAGTATTCATTATGACAACGAATATATTGCATAAGTTTGTATGGAATCAATTTCTGACAGGGCCTGAGGTTTATTCAATGCTGGTAGATTAACTATTGTTTCCTCCACAAATAAACAAATTAAAGACAAATCCTTCCAGCTTAAATATACACTCCAGCCAGTGTATATATTGGTATACATTGCAACTAATTTGGTTCTTGAGGCATTCTTGACTTCTCCCAATCATATCACTGTGCTTTAATGTAATCAAAGAAAGTGAAATTCGCTCATATCCTAGCCACAAGAATATAACTATAAATGTTTTGAACACTGAAGAGAAAAGGTAGGAAATGGCATGTTGGCCTGATCGGTTGTGACTTTAATGTACCAATATTGTATTGAAGCCAATGACTGTAAAACTCTTTATTTCTGATCTTTATGAGATGTTGAAGTGTTTCTGTAGTCCTGTGTGAACATTCACACCTTTGTGCCACACAGTAGAAGTAGTAGTAATCCGGGTTTTAAATCCGGTTTAGTCCCCAACTACGGGGGTGGTGAGATTCACCTCACACTCACAGAAATTGCCCTTACCCCTCCCTCCACTTTACTTTATTACGTGCATTCTCCTCCCTAATACCAGCCCTCCTACTCTCCTCCACCAGTTGCTTCTTCCATGTCTTCTTCGGTCGCCCCCTTCCCCTCTGACCAACCACTTCAAGCTCAAGCGCCCTTCTCAGAACATGATTAACAATTCCTCCTCAACACATGTCCATACCAATGTACTCCATTCGCCTTCACCATCTGATCCACTATTTCTTCCAAACCCAACATCTGCATCAAATCCTCAGTCTTCTTCTTGTCCATCAGCTTCACACCACACATCGCTCTCACCATTGCTCTCTCAGTCCTTCTCTGATTCCCCATCTTGTTTTCACTCAAATAATACGTTTCACTCCATACAGAAAGATTAATTCAATTTTCAAATTTCTCATTACTTTGATGTTGTCCATTCCAGCCATTTACATATCACATACTACCTGCTCCCTTTTCCAATTCTAATGGAAGACCAATCCCTGCAATGTCAATAATTCTGATTTGTTTTTGTTTTCTAATTCACAGTTATCACCTGTGCTTCAGATTCATGCTCTGTTAATGAGGTGTGTGTGAATATCCCCACTGGAATAAGATGTGATTGCGCCAGTGATTATCAGAGACAAAATGGCGTATGTACAGGTAAGACGTTGATAATTCATCTGTTGTCCGGCAGAAGGGCCCTAGCATCGTTCCCGGCAGAAGGGCCTTCACAGTAAATTTTGCCTCATTTGATATTTGCACTTGACAGACTGACTGACGGATCTAAAAATATCACACTACTATGATTTCATGTGAAAAGAGCCATTGGTTTTCAAGTTAGAGACAAGGCAGTGTTAAGGCCCTTCTGCCGGGAAACATATGCTAGGACCCTTCTGCCGGACAACCGATGAATGTGTCGTTAGCCTCGTGGATTTCACATTATTGACAGACAGCTACTGACTTGGACCATAAAATAGGCCTAAGACTTTTCAATCAGACTATCCCCTGCTACCTCAACCATATTCACCTCAAATTTTGAGAGTGATATAATAAATTTAAAAAATTATTAATTTTATCTTTATATTAATCTGAGCAAGAAATACAAGTTTATGTTGAGGGGCTACTTTGAAGTCAGATTTTGTGATGCTTGTATGTTTGCTGTACATTGCACCTTATATAGAAAAGAGTGGTCTTTTTGTACTTTCTTTTATTCACTTATTTCTGATATTTATATATACATATTATATGTATATACATAATTTTTGGATGTATTATCATCATTTTCTTTTCCAATTTTTTTGGCCTGACCAGTCAACAGACCATCTGGGCAAACTTCCATACTTATTATTAGCAGCCAGTTTTCTAATACTAAATACTTTTAGAGGAGAGATGCTCAGTATGATTTGTGACATTTTTCCAGCTCTAGTTCAGCACCTATTACTATGTTTTTCTTTCTTTCTTTAACTTCATTTTGGCAGCTGTCAGTACCATAGAAGTATCTCTTACACTGGACAGTGTTAATGGCACTGTTTTGGTCTTCACCCCTGAGTTAGCAGACAATACGTCAGCTGAATTCAAAGCACTGGAGCAATCAGTTTGTGATGCGGTAAGATTATACCCGATTTGTTGTATTAGTTAACATTGCATCTATTTGCCCATTTGTAAACAAACTGGAAGTGGAAGATGCCTGACATAAATCTTAATATTATTTGGATGTCAAAGGTCATGTATGATGGTCAAAAGTCAAATGAGGTCAAATGTTAAAATTTACCTTTAAGTTTTGACTGGGGTTTGGAACTTTCAAACCATGAGACCATTTGTAACCAAACTTGGATGGTAGATGCCTGTAAGGACCTCAATGTTATTTAGGGTCAAAGATCACATACTGTATGTAGGTCAAAGGTCAAATGATGTCAAATGTTAGAATATACCTGCAAGTTTCTACCAGGGTTGATAATGTTACAACCATAATCAATTTATGGTATTTAACTTATAATCAGAATTAATTAACTAGAATGATTGTATGAAAATAGATTGACGCAGTATGGCTATCATCTTGTGTTGGTTTATTTATTTTGGGGTTCCTTCATTTGTTTTGTCTTGTTTTTGTTCAATCCATTGTCATCTGAAACCACGGAAGCAACAAGTAAAATGCACTCTCAATATAATGAAGTCCTTGGGATCCATCAAATTTGTACTTTATAACGAAATTTCTTTGTATCAGGGTTGCAAAAACAAAATACAAAGGAAATCCAAGATATAGGACCAGAGATTTTACTTCTTTGTAATGAAATTTTGTTATATCAGTCTTCTTTATAAGGAGAGTGTCCTGTATGTTGTCTCAATGTTCATGATGGTTGAACAATACTTGCTCTCTTCTCCCACAGTATATTCTTGTGGTGAGTGCTCGTCTATCAGTCAATGCTTCTACCATCGCATGCCGAGTCATCCAATTCAGGAATGGTAGCGTGATTGCCGAAGTCGAGATCAACATCTTCGCAGACTCTCTATTAGAAGCCCAGACAGCTGCCCAAGCCGCGTCTGACATCAGGATCACAAAGACATACAATGTTACCTCTGGTAGCACCAGCTTCTCATTTGGGTCAATACAATCCCAAGGTATGCTTACATCTTCTTTTCTTTTCTTCATGTTTATTGTCATCACAGTCATAAGTTTTGTGCTTTCCAGGAATGCAAATAACATACCTGCCAACCAGTACGATTTTCCCAGGGCAGTCCTCTCCTTATTACAGTTACTAGGGGGTGCCTTCAACAACAAAAACGTAGATTATAATAAGAATAGAACATGAATGACCAAAATAAATGAAACCAAATGCCTTGGTTACTACAGTGATTTTAATACAATGCCCAAATTATAATGGAAATGACGTGTTTACATTTACTGGTGAGTGACGGAACAAAAGGTATGTTTTGTCATAAGAAAACCTTTGTTTAGCTGTTTCAAATGTTTTTCTCATTTGCTCTCTTATTTTTTTTTAACCCGTTGGCTACGGGAACCGGATGTACCCTGTGTTAACTCTATGGGATTTTTAGAATCTCGGAAGCAACGGGTTAAAATTATGTAACCTTTTTATTATTTACCGTACCGCCTAATAACTGTAATAAGACCAGACCTGCCCTGGAAAAATCGTACTGGTTGGCAGGTATGAAATAACATTTTCACCATCAAAACATTTTTCTTTCAAAGAAACATTCCGCAAACTTGTAAACCTTAACACTTTGGTTGCTGGGCTTAACTCCAGTTGTGTTAGACAGAGACTGGAATGTGTTGTAAGTCAATTAAATTTTTTTCAAATATGTATGGTTTATTCTTCTAAAATATAAACGTAATTGAGACAAGACCCTTTTACTCATTTATTTGGTTCAATGTGGCTTTATTTCATGAAAAAATATACGAAGTCATTTCAGTAATGTTTATCTTTGGAATTAAAGACACAATATAACAGTGTGGAAGCCCCATTTAAAAAATTTTCTAACTTTGCTATCTGACATATCTGACAGTGTTTGAATGGACAAATAAACACCCTAGAACATAAAAGTTCTGACAGTTATGCTGTTTTTCGAAAAATATGTACAGATGAAAATCGGCACATGAATTATTCTCAGGTGAGAAAAATTCTGCAACATAACAGTCTATGGGGGGAAAACTGGAATGGTCAGTCAATGACTTCCACTTTTTTAAAGCACTTCATGATCATTTTGAACTCCAATTTTTTCAGGGTATCATTTTTAGACCTTACCAGAGACACTGGTAACATAGGGAATCATGTAGCTCAGATTTTTTAAACTGGAAACATTGTTTTGCTATGCCTTTAAGATGTGTGAGAAAAGCCAACCAATGTACTGTCAGTCCCCCATTTGAGGTTTCATGCAGTCGAGCCAGTAGGAAGTCCGCACTCATAGTGTAGAGAAAAAAAGAGAATTCTATTACACTAGTCTGCAGAAATATACAATATTCAAATGGTAAAAGGGTTAGTGGGGTAGATCGACTGATGAATATTACTCCCATTCTGTTTAACCCTTTATAAACTACTTACAAGAGAGTTTTAAATAATGTCATGTTTTCGCTTTCTTTCTCACCATTCAGCGGATCCTGGAATGTGTGGTGATTCAACGAAGCTGCTAAATGGAGTGTGTACTCGTAAGTTGTCTTCGTGAACTCTAGCGTCTATATTCTCGAGGCATTGCATCAGTTGATAATTATCATTCCTAGTGTTTTCAAACTCCGTAAAATTTTCCCGATTTACATCCTTTTTTGTAGCTACATCAAAAACTGTATTCCTGTTTTGATTGATATCAATGATACCGTGTTACCCCCCAAAAAATATAGAGTTAGCAATTTATCTTTCAAGAGCTATTCATTTATTGTTTTTGCATTCCATTTCTTTTGTATTATTGGGTATTTCTTAACTCCGAGCTCCTAATTCTCCCTGATACTGCATGAAGAGGAATCCCTTTAGGTAAAGACCAAAGATTCCTGTTTTACAAATGTCAAATTCTGTTTTTCTTCATGTTATAATTTTGCATTTTTCTGACTGGAATTTTTGTTGGAAAGAAAATCACAAATAACATCAACCTCACTAGGCCAATGGGGGTTTGGGGACAAATTTGCAGGTAAAGCAGGATTCCCATTACAATCATCTCATTAATATCATCCTGATTCCAACATGTGGATGTTGGCAACTTCTTAAATGCTGTGTAGAAATCGTTTTCATGTTTTACTGCATTTATTTCAAGCACATTGAATCAAGACCAGACTGTTTTCCCCTTTGATACTTGATACTATTGATAAGAAATGACATTGCTGTGTGTTTTCCCGACAGCTTACAAGCTAGTTAAGGCCATCGCGACGATTTCTCAGATTAACGGGTCTGCAGCTACACTAACCAGTGAACTGAGTGATTTCCTATCAAGTGAATTTGCCGCCATGGAAACGTCCCTGTGTAATGCGGTAAGTACTGATTAACTTAACTCTCTTAGTCCCATATGAAAAACTCTCTTAGTCCCATATGAAAAACTACACATGTGGGACTAAGAGGATTAATGAGAAATAGCATGCTTGGGAAAAAGTCTTTACTGTTGGATACAATTACTCTAAATTCAAGTACAATGTCTAAGACTTCTACTGTAATGTTTATCACTTTTCCACCAATCACCATCAGTACTCATTGTGACAGGGGAATTCGTAGTGTAGTTTTGTATGTGATCAATTTCGATCAGGGCACCAGATCAATTCAATACTGGTAAATGAACACTTTTTTGTACACAAGGAACCAAATTCAAAACAAATCCTTCCAGTGAGGTGATACACTCCAGCTAGTGTATTCATTGGTATATGATTTTGGTTCTTGAAGCATTTGGATTTCTCCCAATTGTTTCAATGGCCTTTTACTCTTTATATGCCACCATGCATAAGAGATAAAGGGCATCAACTTGGTGCCACATTAATTTCTTCTTCTTTTTTTTTTTGCTAGAACATAGTAAAAATATGTGAAAAGTCCTGCATGACAATACAGTGTGTCCCAGAAAAAAGGAAACCGCATTTCATGGCAAAATATTCTATCATAATGAACAGTTATTTGATGAATTAGGTATGTTTGTAAAGTGCTGCTTCTCTTCTTTGATTTGATACACAATTTATTGTTCATCATTTACGCGTGATTGAATTAAGACAGTGGATATTGCTGCAACCAAAATTCCATTTGCATGCACATATTCCATCTTTGAGTGCATTTTCAGGGTATTAAATGTAATTATTTCTAAGAAACAAAAGCATGACATAAATATTCATTATTTCTTCTTTTATCTGATACCTCGTGTGTAAAAAGCGAATAATGTATGCCAGAGAACAAGTATAATTAAAACATGCCTGTTTTAGTGTGATTTTTAGAATGAATACATTTTGAGCAATTGGAAGCGAGCTGAACAAAAGTTTCACATGGTTGACTTCACACAATATCTTGCTTGGGGCACAACAAAAGGTACCGAATCTTGCTCGCGAGGTGATTTCATGGTCGCTGGGTGCTAAATCCAGAAACCAGGGTCAAAATATGCCTTTTGGAACATTTTTTAAAACAACATCTTTTCAAATTGTCTTTTCTCACTGACGCATCACTTATTTTTCACAAATATGGTATCATATGAAAGAAGAAAAAATAGGCTTTTTAATGATGTCCTTCAATATCGAAGATAATCTGAATACATCCAGGGATGACAGTTCGAATTTCAAATTTGCGTGTGCAAATGATTTTATGACTGTGTCCCGTCTGATTGTCTTTGCTGGGCCATGCGTGAATGGAAATTTCTGCGACTGGTATCATATTAAAGATGAGAAAATATGCTTTCCAACTATGTACAATATTCTTTTCATATTTGTCATTAAGATATAAAAATATCTTCATCAATCTTGGTTTCCTTTTTTCTGGGACACACTGTATAAACAAACAATTATGAGAACATAGCACTATGTAGACCACAAACAATACAGAATGTGCTTCACTACAATTTCGATTCTGAGTTGCTCAAATTCCTCAACAATCCAATGACCACACTGACTGGAGTGTATACCTGATAAGGACAGTTTGTCTTGAATGTATGGAGTTTTTAAATAGAACAACAACACAATTTTTTGCCATTTCAATGAAAGTACAACCATGAAAGGCATAAACCATAAATGTTTCCAGTTTATACAAAAAATAAAACTTTGCTACACTTTTACTTTTGAAAACTGAATGTCTGTGAGTGTCTGGTATGTCTATTTTTCTCTATAGACTGACATGACCCAATTAGCAGTTGGTGGGATGCTTAATTCACATGTAATTTTTATCCATACGTGTCTTGCCAGTGGCAGCAGAACTTTCCAAAGTTTGCATTCTGGGGTGTTTATTTGTGAATTCAAGCAATATCATGTAGCTTAAATATCAAGTTAAGCATTTTGTTAAAAATAGATCTCTACAATGTTAAAAAATATCTTCAGTTTATACAAAAGTACAACATGAATTTACCTCTCTTGGGAATTGAGGATACTACAAGGTGTGACAAACAAGAAAGGAGACTGTGACAGCCACAACCATGACGTAATGTCAATCGACCCACCTCCTATGTCACCGTGTTGCCCAACATCTCATCAGCATTCTGCTATAATATTGTTCACCTATCTCACTCTGTGCCCCTTCCTCGGACTGTTAAATGGCACGCCCCTACAACGTCCTGTCATGATACGAGCGGTTGCACAACATTGGAGCATGAAATCATTCTGAAGTTCCTGGTTCAGTTGACGGGGTTCCAAACGAGTGTCTCAAGCTTCTCCTGGAGGCATATGGAGAAAATGCAATTTCACGGGCAGGATCTTCTCCATAAGACTCCTGGAAAAGCTCGAGACCGACCAAGGAACTTCAGGGTGACTCCCGGCCCTGTGTTTGTGCTACTTCTCGTATCATGACGAGGCGAAGTAGGGGCGTGCCACTCAACAGCCCGAGGAAGGAGCCAAGAGTGAGATAGATAAACAACATAACAGCAAAATGTTGATGAGATGTTGTGCAACACACTAACATTAGTGGTGGGTCAATTGATATTGTGTCATAGGCGTGGTTGTCACAGTCTCGTTTCTTTTTTGGCACACCACATATTTTCTTTTAATCCGTCAGTACCCTGCGTTCATAAACCAAGAGAAAAATGCTTTGTGGGATTGTCTTCCTTCAACAGATCTCCGTGATAATGGATCAAACAAATATTGCTCTGCGTCATAAATAACCTAACTTTGTTGTGCTTTTCACAGCTCATTGCGTACTTATCAGGCACCAGTGCTGAAATCAGCGACTCCAACGTCGTGTGCCGATTGGACGGTCTCAAAAGTGGTAGCATTATCGCCAAAGTCGAGTTTGATGCGTTCGGCCTCACTCTTCAGGCGGCCACTGCTGCAGCCAATGCGATATATTCAGCAGGGTTCACCGTTCTCGTTGATATCACAGATGGTCAGACTACATTCAGTGTTGCTTCATTGGTTGTACAAGGTACGTTTCAAGCAATGCCCATTTGTAAATAGGTACCTCCATGTATATACCACACAATGCAATATCGTCAAAAACAAGACAAGATCATTATTGCTGTGTTATGAATGGCAATTCCTACCTACTAAATCAATGTTCATCGGCAACAAGAAGTTTGTTGTAATAGATTTTTTTTTCGAATGATGCCCTCTATAGTTTAAGATCACAAATGGTGGATCTATAGTTTAACAAACATGTTAAACACAAAACAAAAAGACCAGGGTTCAAACCTGTTATCTACTGCAACGACAATACCACCAGGTCCATGGTTGCAGGCAGTGACATGATGAATCTGAAGCAAATTCCCAGGCTGGGAATTCTGACATAATTAAGTAGTCCTAGATAGACAATGTTTATTAAATGAATCAGATTATTCAGAGAGGTGGATTGAACTGTATACATTTTTTTTTAAAAGAGAGAAAGATTGTTGTTATCCGGCTTTGAATAGTAATTTCTAGTACTGGCAAGATGGGTTTTAGTGTAGAGACGGAAAATTATATGTGGTGCTGAATGTAGATTGTTGAAATAATAAAATCAGTCACCAACTCAAGTCCTCAAACATCAAAAACAAACACAAATCAGGGAAACTCAGATACACAAATAAAATACAACCGAACAGTAAGAAGTCTGGTAGTGCACTGATTTAATCATAATCAAATCGGGGCTGCCTCACCCAAAGCAAATAACACAATTTACATAATGTATATTGAAATATATTCAAATGAATAAATAAACAATAACTTAAAGGTAAATGACATGATAGGGGTAGTCCTTAACTTGGGCTGAAACTACTCTAGAATCAAGTAAACTATGCAAGGATTCTCCTGTGAAAATCTTGTAGTCGAACGTTGACTCATTCTAAAATAAACAATGTCAATATCACTCGTAGCACGGAAACCTGCTGTGTGGCTCTCTATGGGGCTTATTTTTATCGTCCCCGGATGAAATTAAGATACGCCTATGTTTATGCTTGATTCTCCTTAAGTAAACAAATTACAGACAAATCCTCCCAGGTGGGAGATCCACTCCTGCTAGTGTATAGTTGGTATATATTTCAACTCATTTGGTTCTTGAGGCATTTTCAAGTGTTCCCAATCATGTCACTAACCTTTAAGTGGAGGAGATGGACAAATCCTATTCAAAAAATAAACCAATAAAAGACAAGAAGGGGATGAGGTGATATACACAGGTTGGGGTGATAACATAAGAATGAGAGCTGTCTGGGCTCAACTTAGGAATCAGGTGTGAGATGGAATGAATGGACACACTTGGATGAATATGGAAATCATGGAATGAAGGTGACAGGTGACATGGCATGGGAATGAGGCGATGCATGGTAACCAAAATAGCTGACTACACGGCAAACTAAATATAAACTAAATACCAAGCTGAATTAAAGGGAACTAATAGAAACATAACACACAAATGACAAAATAGCAACCCTACATTAGCAATACTCATAGATCACCAGAGTATAGATTATGTCAGTGACCCTTTGTGTCATGATCCCCTTGTTCTGCAATATCACACCTGCCCTGAAACATAACATGCATTAAACCCACTGGACACGATTTGATTTCACTATAACACACATTTTCCATTGACCTGAGCACAAGATATCTCGTTCTTAGTCTCCAACTGGTTAAGAACTCCCTTTTGTGGAAGTCAGCTTCAGGAAATTTGATTAAGATAAGCTGTTATTTTAAGCTTTTTAAATATAATAATATGTGGAGTAATAACATTGATTTCATATGTCACTTGTTTTCAAAATGTGTAAATATGCTTCTAATGTTGTGTTAGCAGTGTCAAGTGTATTGTCATTCTAGATTTTATAATGTTCCGTGATACGTTTTCTTGCCATCTTTCCAGATGACAATGTCTGTGATGTCAACCCTTGTTCTAACGGAGCAACATGTGTGGTGCACCTGGATATCAAACATTTATGTGCAAGTGAGTATTAAAAGCTTCCTTTTGGGAGGCGTCATGGCTCAGTGGATAGGACTCAGTTTCTCGACCTAGAGGTCCGAGGTTCGAATCCATGCCGGCCCATGGCGGTTGTGTCCTTGGTAAGGCACTTTATCCCCATTACCTTGTCCCTCGGATAGGCCGTAAAGCCGGAGGTCCCGTGTTGAGACAGAAACACCTCAGCACGTAAAAGAACCCACGCACTTCATCGAAAAGAGAAGGGTGAAAACCTGGTGTTGTGGTCACATGTATATATGCAAAACTAACTGGACTGGATGCCTGAGGGTAACAGGGATTAAGTTCACTTTTGTAGTCCCTGTCATCCGAAATGATGACAAAGCAATAATGATAAAAATTATAATGCTTTTATCTATCACTTCATTGCAGTTTTGCAAACATACTGGTTATGTAATTTCTTAATTTGCTGGTGAACGAGGAGCAGTGCAAGTTTCAAAGTTAAAAATTAGTGGGGCTCATTCTCCTTCAAAGAGTAGCAAGACTGCATTCGTGCGGCGCATTCAGTGTGTTTAATTGTTACGAATCGGTGTATCATAAGGATTATCCTTTTTAGCTGATGCCCTCTTAGTATATGTATTTTCAAAAATCATACTGATATCTATTCTTGTATTATTTTGTTATTATTTATCTTGTTTGATGTCAATGTTTTTTTATACTGAGTAAAATAAATTGAAAGGAAAATGAAATGAATGATATTTGAGTGCTTCATTGTTGTATGGTCACATACAGAGCCTTGTAACAAATATGACAGTTTCAATGTGCATGTTAGGGCACTATCCACAGGCTAAACAGGATTAGGGTACTATTTGAATCTTGTTCTCTGTGTTTGTGCCATGATTAATACTTCTTTAATTTGTTATTTAGCTTAGTTTCAACATGTCTTGTTGGAAAATAGAAACAATGGAACAAAGTAATATCAAAACTTGTAATCTGAGATAGATATTCAGCTCATGTATAGACTTTCAAAACAGACCCCAGATATGTATTTTGATGGTGCTTCGATGACATTCTAAACTAGC
>JZLH01S0633629.1:15576-40805 GCA_001188425.1 Eucidaris tribuloides | reverse complement strand
ATTCGTCAGAAATTCTAAATCATCGTAAAAAACGAGAGATATTCGGTCAGTGAAAGGCTCGTGCGCTGCGGAATAAAAAGAAACGCGCGCGTACGTCGCGCGCACAATAGCTCGCAATGACCTTTGAAACGTATGGCTCTGTTAATAAGAAGTGCATTTGGAGATTTTAAAATTTTCAAAATTTTGACGCGCCCGTGCTAGCGCATCATGACGCGGGCCGCCGCATGGTAGATATTAGTTTGCAAATGAGTTGAACCTTAGACCCTGAACCTTAAGTTCTGCGCACAAATGTCTCGTTTTTTTATTCGAACCTGCCGGCTTGAGATATTCCAAATGTAGGTGCTAGGACTTAGCTTTTGGCTTATGACGTCATTGATGAGATCACATACATTGTCAGACGAGGGACATTCTGTAGGTATTACATTGGACATAACTATGCAAGTTACAGATAATTGGGGACGATGTTGTTGTTGAGATATTGATGCAAAAGAATGACCAGAAAGAAACACGAATAAATAAAGAAAAAAAAAATTCTGACGAAATCTATGGTGATCCGCGGTTACGCGGATCACCAATAATAATAATTATAATAATAATTTTTATTTACTCAGGATAGCCAATTCAGTCAAATACACAGATCTTCCAGCAGGCCCTGCATAACATATATGTAAATGTTATTATTTCCCTTCTCTGTTCGGCCGTCACATGGCAAAAGGGTGTATCTGCAAATTTTAACCTTTTCAGGTTTTTGCATGGGGGGGGGGTTAGAGGGCGCTCTTTTCATTTATCTAGGTCTCGTAATAGCAGGACTTCTCCTTTTTAAGATAGCAGGGGCTATCTACAGCACTTTTTTCAAAAACATCCTGTCATTTCATGGCAAAAGGGTGTATCTTATAGATACACCCCAAGCCAGCCGCAGCAGAGGTTAATGTTTTTCGGTAAAAAGATGTGTCTGCTAGATACACCTACTGCCAACAAAATGACTGGTGTATCTGCAACATAGGTCTTATTGCGCGCCGCGAAAGTGAAAGACCAATTTATGGCAACAGGATGTATCTGTAACATACGTCTTTCCCCGCAAATTGTTGACGCGAAAGTTTGAGACTAGTTCAAGGCAAAAGGGGTGTATGTGCTACATACATCCTTTAGCCAAGTTTTAGCATGTCTTAGCTCTGAACACGGATCGGTGTATGTTATAGATACCACTTTTTGCCAATATGTGTCATGCACTTACACGTGCGCGCGCGCGCGCGTGAATCATGCATCTAGACCTGATACGTGATTGAAAGTAAACAAATCACTGCCGCCATCATGCCGCGGAGTTTATCTTCGTCTATTGTTAAAACATTTCGGTTGCAAACCATTGCCAGATGCAGCGAGAGGGGAACTCTTAGCGTTAATTATTTAAAAGGTAAGTTTTACTAACTGTTACTATGAGGGTCTAGATAAACTATGAAAACTGTCTTGTGAACTTAAGTCTAACGTATTGGGCCTGGCAGATCCGTAACGAAGCACCAACGACAACTCCACAGCCTACACTGTAAGACGACCTACCGGTATGTGCACGTCCCGGTGCACGTACATCTATTATAGAACCGGCACCAAAACCTGACGCATCTACTATAGAAACGGCACCAAAACCTGACGCATTTTTTGAGCGTAGCCCGGAAGAGGCATGGTGGACATAGCCCGTAGCCGGGCCACCGTCGCCTTGCTGGTACATTATACGTACATATTCGTAACTGGAAGACAGTGTTCCTATTATTGCATCTATTATAGAATCTATTATAGAAATCTATTATAGAAACGGCACCAAAACCTGACGAACCTGACGCATTTTTTGAGCGTAGCCCGAAAGAGGCATGGTGGACGTAGCCCGTAGCCGGGCCACCGTCGCCTTGCTGGTACATTATACGTACATATTCGTAACTGGAAGACAGTGTTCCTATTAGCCTTGCTGGTACATTATACGTACATATTCGTAACTGGAAGACAGTGTTCCTATTACTCGCTTGGCTGTAGATAAAACGGTCGCAACCGTTATGCGTTTTCATTGGCCATTTAGAAGCATTAGGCTCGTAGGGGGAAAACCCCTACTGTAATTCGAGGTCTTCAGCGCGTAAGGGAAACCCCCTACAGTAGTACCTGACGCATTTTTTTAGCGTAGTCGGGCAAGGCATGGTGGCAGGCCGTTACATGGGGGACATAGGTAGGGCGGCCGTTACCGAAGTAACAGGCATCTCTCTTCATGTTCGCTAATCGTTGACCTATTTAGTCACGGTTTTGTTGTTGTTTTTTGTTTTATTGTTTTTGGTCGACATTGCATTGTTCGGCCTTAGGTTTAAGTCTGATACTCTGCCATTGACCGTGTGCAAGGCCTCGCTGGGCTGTGTTTTAAAAAGTCGCCTCGTCGTTGTAATGCATTGCGAAACACATCCGCCACAGCCATGTATTATGTACCGCTACTGCTGAATAACGTCGCTCGCTCGACGAAGATTCCATCTGTCCATTTGCCAGTCAATCACAACAGCGGGACACAACATTCTTTTTTTTGCTTTTGGTTGGCTTAATTAATTTTCTTTATTTTCGGTCGGCCAGGCCAGGCCAACTCTCAATCTAGCTGAATACTGTTGAATCCTTCGTTCTGTGGAGTGTGAGGGGAGTACGCACTGTTATTAGTTTGTACATGCGACGATTTGTGGCTGCTATGCTGTGCACAGACTCGGTGTCAAGTTGTAATTCAGCTCTATTGTAGTGTGTGTAACGTTTAGATTCTACTCCTGTCAGAATGCACGTTATTGGTACTGTTTAAAGGCAAAGCAACGTTATAAGGGGAATATAGGGTCTAAGCATTGTCATACTTGGTAGATCCAGGGGTAGACCGATGGAATTTGTCTCCCTCATATTAGGGGGCTTCTAATGTTGTTTTCAATATTGACATCGTCGGTCAGCTGAGGTGGGGTGAGCGACGATGTTAACATTGTTAAAAATGAGAATGAGAAGCCGTCCCCACGGCCCACCCGCCCCCCCCCATATCTGTCCAGGTGTAACTTGGCTGTTTGGGTTTATAGTTTTTCTCCATGCAGTGCCAGTCACGGGTGAGCCTTGGGACAGATCCACTAAAACATTAAGGTGGCCATGGTGGGTGGGGGAGGGGGTGCTAGGGACTTCTAGCAAGGACAGGGAAAGTGACCATTATGGTTCGGTTGAGAATGCTCAGCTGATATACTAGCCTTTATACACACTCACTGACATTAAGGTTAAATCTGAAAATAGTAATCTTTTCACGCAAAGCGTGCCGAAAATTTGAAAATTGTGAGTGTTTGCGGGCACGAATTGGAAAATTTGAAAAATGGGACTCATGTCTTAGGATCTTTTTAATGAAAAGAGGACCCATGTCTATGGATTTTTTTTTATTGATCACCCTTCCACATGGCCCTGGAAGGTCTGGGGGTGACTGAAGGCACCTCCAGATATTTTTTATGGGGGTGCGCAGACCCCTGGCAAAAAGACATGTATGGTTATTTGTTAATCAAATTTGGGCCGAGAGACGATATTTCAGTGTTGATATTCGGGCCCTGCGATTTGGCTGTGAAAATGTTTTTGGCCGCGAAAATTTTCCGCCGACACCCCCTCCCAACTGAGCGAGTTTTCAGCTGTTGATTTGGCCGCGAATATGGCCGTGAAAAAAACATTTGGCCGCGAAAATTTTGGGGGCCGCGAAAATATGTATCTCCAACCCCCCCCCCCCGGTCGAAAAAAAACTCGTTCCCAGGACCCTGCCTTCCCAGCGGCACATCCCCATATGCCCAATATACATGAGTACCCACCCCCTCCCCGGGAAAATGACACAAAAATGTAGGGGGAAGTAGGCCTTTTTTCTCTCTTTTTTAGCTACGTATAGGGAGAAGTACAGGGTTTTGATACTTCACCCAACAGTGGAAAAAGGGGATTTTGTTGTCCAACGTTAAATGAATGCAAAGAGTGAAAATAGTCACCGTTTTCAAAATTTTGCATGAAACGTGCATCTAAAGGGACAATTTATACCTTATATATAATGATTTGAAGACATAATTTAACAATGATTTATACTTTATAGATAATGCTTTGAAGATATGCACGGCGAGGTGGGATAAGAGAGGGGGATAAGAGGAGGATAATAGGGGGATAAGAGGTAGGATAAGAAGAGGATAGGAGGGGAAGTAGAAGGGATAAGGGGCAGAATTAAAAGGGGGATTTAAGGGAGGAATAAGAAGGCATTAAGGAGAATAAAAGCGGAAATTTAGGGGGAAATACAGGGCGAATATATGGGGACTACATAAGGCGGGGAATTAAGGTGTGAATTCAGTGGAAAATTCATTGGGATACGGAGGGCCGGGGAATAAGAGCGGGAATTAAAGGGTGATTTAAGGGCTAAGAGAAGGGTTAAACGGGGAACAAGAGGAGATATAGGGGAATATGAGAGAGGAATATAAGCGGGAATATGAGGGGGGAATAAGAGGGACATAAAGAGGGGGAATAAGGGAAAATAATCAGGGGAATAAGAGGGAAAATTAGAGTGGTAAGAGGGAAACATGGGGGAATAAGAGGGTTAAACGAAGATTTCAGGGGTATTAAGAGTTGTGAATAGTAGGGGGAGTAAAAGGAGGGGGTAAGAGCTGCTACGGCACGAAGCGCCGAGGCAGCTAGTTCGTTAGATTGCTCTTTCTGCTTTAGCAATTTGAGTTTTATGTGGGACAGGTGCTTAGTCACAAATATGATTAATGTTACCAAAAATTGCCATTGCAATATTTTTATCTTGACTTGGCTGTTTCACAACAGGCTTGCAGTTTCACGGCAATTTCATCTAACGTAAACGACCAGTGATGCGCATCACAAAAATGTGCACTCGATGCACAAAGTTAGTGCAACTGCAAGCAGGCCTAGCCTACATGCTGAGTGCAACGATTGCCGCGATGAACAATATTCCACGGTGTGTCAACCATGAAACGTTGATCGCTAACTTCGCACATCCATTTAATGGTTCGCGAGCCGCTTTTCGCATCGCTGACATGTGACGTAAAGTGAACACTGACAAAAATGTCAAAATTGAAGGCTTATTTCATGGTGCATTTCAATTCTTTGTGTTTTATCTGAGGGACCTAAATCAAACCTGGGCTGCGGGACACCGTCTGGCCATGGACAGAGCTGAGAAGACCAGTTGCAGTCTACGACGTGCCTACCTCACTGTCTGGCATATTGATGGACAGTATAAAATAAGTAGATTTAGATCTCTTCTGAGTCTAAGTTGATTTTTTTTTTAGTGGGGTGCTTATAACTTTTAAGTTACATTTTATTAATTAAATTATTTGATAAACTAAATTAGATTTTTTTCAAATTCAGACCATATTCAAAATTAAGGAAACGACAGAAACGATAACTATACCTTTGTTGTGACAGATTTTTTTTTTTTATTTTCAAATTGATAGTGTACATGGGACTTCAACACTGAATTTGGAAATTCATGACTTTAATTATAGTGATTTATTTGTTCATTAACACTCACTACAATACATCTTATAATTTCAGTTCCAACTGATTTAAAGATCTATGTGGTAGAGCTTACTTATTTACACAAAACTCCTGCACGCCGTGGTTAAAATTATGCTTAAAAAATCACCTGCGTGTATTATTTTGGATAGGTACACGGAACTTTGAATTTTTGTCTCATTCGCCAGAAACCCCCAAATGTTTTCTTCCACTCATCGTAGAGTGTATAAACAGGGATTCTCCATTATCTGTGATAATGTGTTTACTAATGGAACTGTTTCGAGTAATTTATCAACCAGTTTTGTATCAAGAACGGGTATGTGCACACTAATAATTTGCATTAATTCATACTTTTCTACTTTACCAGATGTCATGTACTCTATGGTAGCAATGCCTGACCATTTACAGGACTGAATGGCCATCATATAGTTTGTGAAGAGGATGCGTCTTTTACTCGCCATACATTGGGGATCGTCTACAGAATATTTATAGATGGCTGGGATTCTTGGACAGCGGCTAGAATCGGATAAGTTCTCATGTGGACAGGAAGAATGTTGTCAGACTTTTTTTCTCTTGAACCACGGGCGCTTCCACTCAACGCATATTGAGATATGATGATGTCAGCAGAGAAGAATATGATTTTATGATGAGGATGTTGATGACGACATTGGTGAAAATGGTGATGCTCAAAATATGTATGCATACGGTATATTGCAAGAACTTCTGCTTCGATGTTGATGAAAACATAACAAAAAGCACTGCACCATCCGTGTCACACTATACCTAACTGCAACAAAATCTCAGGAGGCAGAAAATGTAGAAGGCACCAAACACCAAGTTTTCTAAGGAACATTTATAATGGAAGATAATCGTAATGGGGTATCTGAGATAAAACGTGACATTTTCAAATCCTATTGATGAAGTCCTGAAATCATCTTCATCTTTTCATCCTTCATTTGCATCTTCTTTTTTTCTTTCTTTCTTCTTCTTCTTCTTCTTCTTCTTCTTTTTCTTCTTCTTCTTCTTCGTCTCCCCTCCCCCTTATCCTCCTCCTTCTCGTCTAAATGCACAATTTGCTTTATTTTAGTACATTTCAGTAGTATTGCGGCTGTAGATTTTTTTTCTAACTTAATGATCAATCGATAAGAAAACGCAAGAGAAGGTTAAAACAGTAACAAAAAAAGTATAATTCCAACATTTTGCAAGGAATGAGGGTTTTGTCGAAATCTGTTCCCCTGATTTGATGAATTTTCAATTGGAATTTTCTCTCTTACTGTAGAGTAAGTCCCAAAATTTTGAAATGTAAGTTTTCAATGGCTTGTGAAATATGTTGATAGTTTTGCAAATAATGGTCATCATTTACATAAATACAATAATAGAATTAGGACTTATAAACCAGTGAAAGGAACACCTGGCCCACATTTCGCAAACAATTTTCCAAACTCTGGTAAGCGTATGTTTGCCATCCATTCTATTATGTAAGAAAATAAGAAACATTTTTCTCAATAACCATCAGTTTTGCAATTTGTTTTTTTCTGATCAAGATCTTATTCAATACATGCACTCTGGTTCATAATCAAAGTACTACACTATGGCTTTAATTGTGTCAAGTAGAAGAACGATATATCATTTCTTTGTTGTTTACTGTATTGACTGTATTCATATCCGATCTGTTATTCTGTTAAGTGCCGAACTGCCTTCAAGCACAGAAACAATGGTTAAATGTGATAAAGATTGTTTTAAAATTTTATTTGTTGATTTGAGTGAATGCCACATTATGAAAATAAAGCGCTTAAAGACTTGGTTCATGGAAATAATGCAATGAATTGTTACTCGTGTATAAATTTGTGCATGGTATAGCATGGTTGCATGTGCGTATGTGTGTGTGCAGGGTATGTGTGTGTGAGTGTGTGTGCGTGAATTGTGTAAATGTGTGTGTGTTGGTGTGTGTGTGTGTGTGTGTGTGTGTGTGTGTGTGTGTGTGTGTGGTGGTGTGTGTGTGTGTGTGTGTGTGGACGGTACGCGAGCCTGTACGACGTGTTCTTGAAACAATAATTTCCCCTTGAACCAAGACTATCACAGATCTCGTGCTAGATTTAGCACGAGAGTGGATATTTGCCTCTCAAAAATAGTGTGCTTTTTTATTCTCACACAGAGCTAGAAGCCACTCAAAAAAAAAAAAAAAAATAGCTCGGAAGATGACCTTCTCCTCTCTCTTCCCAAACTATAATTAAAATAATAATAATAAATCGGATTTCAGGTGGAAATGTACAATTATACATGTGCATACAGTTCCAATTCAACTAGAGCTTTCAAATATTACGTTTTGCTATAATTTTGTCCAATATGAAAATAAAATGATTTGGCAGACACATTGGGCCGTATAGCATAAAAAATAGTAATGCTTCTTTCATAGCTCTGCTTGCTGAATCCATTGCATAAAAATTAGGAATTGCTTGCAAGCACAGATTCTTGCTTGCCTGCAAAAACATTTTTGAAACAAAGGTTGTTTTTGACAACCTGATAGTTTGCCCGAGGTTTGCAGGTTTGTCCGGTATTTTTTTTATAAAAACAACCAAATCTGGTCTTTTATTGAATCATATTAGCACGATCATCACAATAACATGTAATTAACATAATAACATAACATTTTCTAACTAGTTTATACAAATACACATTTTTTCCATAAATAAAGATTAATAATAACTCGCTGTTTTTTTCTTGTTTTTCTCTATGTTGTACCGATTTTTTAGTAAACTAATGAATAATCTAACCAATGTATTTTGTCTCAGCTTTTGGCGTTTCATTTGATAAATTAACATAGATTTATAAATAGTAAACAAAGCGTTATTCAAAATTAAATTTATATCTATTGATTTCTTGCTCATTACTTTATATCCAAATACCACTTTTTCATAACTAATAGAAAATTTTGCAAGAAAGTATTTTTGTATAAACTTTTCAACATAATTCCAAAATAAAGTCAAATATGTGCATTCACAAAACATATGTAATATATCATCAATATTATCACAATAACAACACGAATTTGATTCTTTTAAATTCCATTTGAATAAATTTGTTGGTGTTGGAAGAATATCATACAGAAACTTAAAATTGAAATTTATTAACACACTGTCTACATTTTGCTTTAGTTTAAACAACCATATTTTTTCCAATTTAAGTTAAAATTTGTGTCAAATAAATGTAACCAGAAATTTTCTGCTCTTGATACCTTTTCCTGTATCAAATCATTATATATAGTTTTCAATTGAATTTTTTGTTTTGATACATTCGTTTTTATAGGTAATACATGTAAATAATCACGCCTCTCATTCTTAAATTTGTTAAATTCATCTAAAACAATATCTTTTGCCAACAGCACACGTTTCCATTCAGGTTTAATGGCATTTATTATCTTTGCATATTCACTAAACCACCTGGCATCACTTATGACTAATTTTCTTTTGATATTATGTATATCGAGGAAACCATTACGATTCAGCAGATCTCCTATGTATAAAATGTCTGACTGAATCTAATTTTTAAATAGTAACATTTTATTATTAAAAACAATATCTTTATTCAACCAGATCATTTCTCTGATTACATAATCACTGTTTAACTGAATGGAGTCATCAATCGACCTAATTCTTCTCGAAAACCAGGAAAGCAAAATTTCACAGTAAAAATCTGGTATTTTACCTCTAAAAAATGAAACATATTTTGGATTACATTTACAATTTAATATCACCACAATTCCTCCAAGTTTTTGAAACCAATAATGAAGCATCACTTTCCAGTTTTGTCTTCTTGACACTGTAAAATAGTTGTAAAACCATTTCAATTTAAACGAATCGAATTTTGCATAAATGTCAAACATATTCAAGCCTCCTTTCTCGATTTCATGCATAATATTTGACCGTTTGACTTTGTGGTTAGATGAACCCCACAGAAATTCGAAAAATAATCGATCATATCTTTTGATCAAATTCTTCGGACACATTATTACATGTGATGTATATATCAACTTAGACAAAATTAAACTTTTTAAAACAATAATTTTTCCTTTATACGTCAAATTTCTCTGTTTCCAAGAATTAAGGATATGTTTGATTTTAATAAAACGTTCTTCTGACCAGTTCAAGCTTGTGCTTAAATTGCTATTCCTACTAAAGAAAATACCAAGAGATTTCACATATGAATCTGACCACTGTATATCACCTATCGTATCAGTAGGGATACTCTTTCCCAACCATAAAGCTTTCGTTTTATTATTATTTAACTTTATTCCAGAAACATTTCCAAATTTATTGATGATATTTAAAGCAATTTCACCAGATTTAACATCATGCATAAATAAAGTCAAATCATCAGCTAGCTGCACCAATTTTATTTCTTTCTTACAAGTTCCAATAAATAACCCTTTACACTCAACATTTTGTCTTATTTGATTGGCTAGTGCTTCCACTGCCAAGATAAATAAAAGTGCGGATAACGGACAGCCCTGTCTAACACCTCTAGAGGGTATAATATCATCTGTAAGCCAACCATTCATGAGAACATTTAATATTGGACTTGTATATAATACTGAAAACCAGCGCCGAAATATATTTTGAAAACCATACTTTTGCAGACACTTATCGATAAAACTCCACTCGAGGGTGTCGAACGCCTTTCTGAAATCAGCGAACAAAAGAGCACCTTTCATTTCATTAAATAAACTATAATCGATTACATTCTGAATAATTCCAGCGTTATAAATACCACTCCTTCCCTTTATATAACCCACTTGATCTTCATTTATCAAATTAGGGATTACCCGTTGAAGTCTTTTGGCAAGGACAAACGCAAGTAGTTTGTAATCTGTATTTAATAAAGTTACCGGTCACCAATTCTCTAAATCTTCCTTTTCCCCTCCCTTAAATAATAATGATACGACACCCTTTCTTTGTAAGTAACTTAAATGACCCAATTTGTAACTGTCGTTCAAACTTTTCAAAACTAGGTCTCGGATATCGGACTAGAAAACCTTGTAAAATTCGACTGTGAGCCCATCTATTCCTGGAGCTTTATTTAGATTCATGTCTTTTAAAGCTGAATCTAGTTCTTTAGTGGCTATGAGACCTTCACATAATTTCTCATCAGTATCACTGAGAAGTGGACTATTAATTTGGCTTAAATACCGGTCAATAATGAAATTATCACACCCATTTGATGCATATAAAACATCGTAAAACTTGTCAATATGGCTCAGAATTTTTCGCTTGTCATACTCAACACGTTTTCCTACTTTCAAGCCAGAAATCATTTTTTACTTCCCATTCCTTTTTTCTATATCAAAAAAATACTTGGAATTACTCTCCCCTTCTTCAAAATGCTTTACTCTAGCACGAGTTATTGCACCATCACATATTTTTTTTTTTATAATTGTCTTTTACCTTTTCTTTCACCTCCATGAATATACCTTCCATTTCTTCATTTCCATTGTCTACTTCTTTTTGTAAATATTCTAATCTGTGTCCTAAATCATGTAATATTATCTTTTCTTTGCGTCTTTCGTTCTTTGCAAACGAAATCGAAAAATCTCTTATTCTTAAAGCCCAAGTTTAGTTTTGGGGATTTTTTGTTAGCTTCATGCCCCACAAGTCATAACCTGCAATATATAGATTCTGAATGTCTTATTTTTTTTATATGAATTTATGAAAATGTCGGGGGGGGGACCCCGACATTTTGACCATATTTTTACTATTAGCATCCAAAGGGTTAATAAGGCAGTTAAGGTTATATGAGTTATACCTCATCTGAAAGAGCAGACGTTATTGTGACCTAGAGCCCATAAGGCACTCTGTTTTAATACTATCAATAACCTGTTTCACATGTGTTTTATATTCGTCATTATGTGATAATGAATTATTCATTTTCCAATATGACGGACCACGTGACTGGTTGCTTAATGCAATCATCAATGTCACGGCGCAATGATCTGGACACATCGAAAGTGGTTAAATACAAGCATTATTTATACATTCCAAAAAAAATCGTCGGATCAACCAAAAATCTATACGTGATGCCATCTTTAGATGCTTATATCTATAGGGGAATTGTTTCACTTCTTTATGTGTTTTTCTCCAAGCATCTATTGAATTGAACTCATTTAGAAGAACAGAGAAACTTTTAGGTGTTTTGTAGAGAGATTTTGCTCCAATGGTATCAGCATTCTTTTCAGCAACACAATTGAAATCACCACCAATTATTAACCAATGTGACTTTGAATCGTAATTTAAACCAGTCCAACGCTTCAATTGCTCAAAAAAGAAATCTTTGTTTTTAATGTCTGTTGGAGCATATATATTAAGTAACAATAATTTTGTATTGTCTATAGTAATTTCTATCGCAATCTTCCTCCCATCTTGCGAGGAGTGAACAAGGTTTGTTTCAAATTTTGCATTTTTATTTATCAAAATAGAAACACCTTTGCTATGATTTGTTCCAAATGAATGAAAACTTTCTCCTTTCCATTCCGTGTGAATAGATTTCGCAATATCTTGTGTAAAGAAAGTTTCTTGTAAAAAAATTATATAATACTGAAACAACAAATCTCTCTTTTCTTTACTTCGCAGACCTCTTGCATTTATTGATAACAGAGAAATATACTCTTTGATATTGTTATTTATTGAGAATATAATTTTCTTCTTTTTTCACCAACTCAGATGTACTGCTTTTACATGATTGTCTCATCTTTTATTAGATCCTTTCCTTCCTCCTTTCTTCGATTGTTTATTACGGGACTCCTTTGGCTTTGCAGATTTTTGACGAGTTAACATCCCCTGCGTCTCCCGGGAAGACTCGTCAGAGCGACCAGATTCTGAGCCGGAGTCACAGTCGCTATAATCGCTTACGTTTTCTTTGCTTTTGTCAGAGGTGCGAGACTCATTCACAGGTCGAGGTGGTATGCGATCAGCTTGTGACCGCATGTCTTTAATGTTTTGCAGTTTCATAGAAACGCTTTCACTCTTTGGTGTCTCCACTTTTCCTTCCTTCACAGATGTTTGTTGAGCCACGTTGACATCAGCGACGTCATTATAATCCAGTCAATCTAGCGTAAAAAGGGGGTCAACCCACCACTAATTGCAACAGAACTGTTTTAACTGTCATGACTATCAGTGAGGTCTCCTAATCACCATACTAAAAGTCTACAAAAATCCAAGCATGGGAAAGTGTTCTAATTTGCATAATATGCAAATTAGCTTTTACTGTACAAGAATTTCCTATTTTCATCAAAGTTTGCAGCCAAAATGTCTAATTGAAAGAATTATATTGCCAAAATAGATGTATTTACCATCAGTGAACATGATAAGCACATTTCCAAATAAATCACTGTAACTTAATTAGCATAATATGCAAATTAGTATCAATCCTGAAGAAAAATCCATATTTTATTTACATTTAATTTGCATTTAGCCACAGAATTCAAATAAGAAATATCTGAGTCATGTTTACAATGTTAACAAACACAATGGACACATTTTTAGAATGATATTCTGAATATTTTGGCAAAATATGCAAATTAGCTTCCATCATGTAAGAGAAGATTCATGTTTCTACATCCATCATCCATCTCAATACTAGATGGAAACATCACATGTTTTGTTAAATAACATAAGTAGCGTTGTACAGATTTTAATGAAATTTGATATGAAGGTACATGCTATCAAAATGCAGCCCGAGTTTAATTTTGGAGTGTGTAGCTCAAAGGTCAAAGGTCAAAGGTCAAGCTCATTAAAGGCGAAAATTGCTACTTAGCAGGTTTCATTTCGATAACTTCAGTAATGTTCGACAGATTTTTATTTAGTATGAAGGTTCATGATATCAAAATTCAATCCAATTTCGATTTCGGAGTTAGATCAAGGTCAAAAGTCATAGTTCATTCAATGCTCAAGTAGCTGTTTTACTCTGGTTTCTGTTTGATAACTTGAGTAATGTTCGACGGATTTTAATGAAATTTGTTATGAAGGTACATGATATTCTGAAAATATTTTGCAAAATATGCAAATTAGCTTCCATCATAAGAGAAGATTCATGTTTTTGCCTCTATCATCCTTCTCAATACTAAATGGAAACATTTACATGTTTTGTTCAATAACATAAGTAACGTTGTACAGATTTTAATAAATTTGTTATGAAGGTACATGTAATCAAAATAGGTCCACTAAACACTATATTAAAAGTCTCCAAAATCCTAGCATGGGAAAGTAATCTAATTAACATAATATGTAAATTAGCTTTCCCTGTACAAGAAAATTGATTTTCACCAAATCAACGAATTTTAATGAAATTTGTTATGAAGGTACATGATACCTAACTACAGCCTAAGTGAAGTGTTACAGTTTGGAGGTCGAAGGTCAGTGGTCAAAGGCTAATTTATGTGAAAATAGCCAATTATGTATCTGAAAATGGAAATGAACAGTAAATGATTACCCGATCATTTTGCGAGATTTGAACAGTGTAGAGGCATAAAGATCAGATGGACAAGAAATTTGGCCTTTTTGAGTTCAAACACGCAATGATAGGGGGTTTACGCATGCGGAATTCTGCAGTAGGAATAAAAGTAGTCGTGACTAATGCATGGTTTAACCAGTGGCATATGGGCTGGAGGTAGAGGGCAGACTGTCCCCCCCCCCTATAAAAAAAAAAACACAAAAAAAATCAGCTGGAAAATTCTCTAAACATCGGGAAAATGAAAGGAAGGACGCACATTTTGGACGAACGCAGACTTTATACATGGAAACAACACGGAGATAAGCATAAATTTCAGTTAGACTTCATTCTAATTTTACTAAAGAATACATTGAGTGCTAACTGCAGAAGCCACCCATGTGCAGATATTGGTTCTGACCATAATCTACATGTATACGGATGCAATATTGTCCCTTATGAAAATAAAAGGAAGGAAAGGAGACCTGGATAAACTAAGGCATGATAATACCCCATTTAGAGTAGCAACAATAATATGATGATAACAGCCTAATCAAAAAATATCCCAAGTGATACCTCTGAAGATGTCTGGACCCGGCTGAAAGAAAACATCAAAGAAAGTTCAGATGAGACCACTGGATTCATAGAAAGGCAAGCACCCGGAAAGTCATGTGTTATTCGGGCTACGCTGGTTAAGATGGGGGAAAAGGAGGCAATGAAAAGTTGTGAATTCAAGAGGAAAGTGGATGAATAGATACCTGAATAATGAACTTAGAAGAGATACAGACAAAGCATGAGAACAGTGGCTAAAAGAGCAGTGTGAGGGCATCAAATAACTTTGGGAAAGAGGGAGGGTTGACAAGATGCTTGTCAAAGTTAGGGAACTTAATAAAACACATCACAAAAGGTGGCATGCCAAGAAATACACAGCAAATCTGGAGAGAGATTGAAATAGCAGACATTCAAAGGAGATGGGTAGGACACATTGAAGAATGATATGACAAGAATGCAAAGTCGGATGGAAAGTAACGAGATGGTAGATCAGGATGATATGAGTACACCTTTACTTAGCTCTGAAATTCGAAATGCCATTGACGAAATGTAAGATAAAAGAGAATCTGGAATAGATGAATTCCCAATTTAGTTTTTTTTTTTTAAATTTGGAAGAACAGATAAGAAAAGAACTGGAGAGATTATGTGTAAATATCTATGAATCTGGGAACTGGCCTGAAGACTTTCTTCAGACAATCATGATCCCGATACCAAAGGGGGGGGGGGTAAATACAACAAAATGCTCTAGTTTCCTCAGAATAAGTCTAATATGTCATGCATCAAAAAATATTCTACGAATTATAAGAAGAATGGCTGGGAAAGTTGAAAGTTTTCTGAGATATGATCAGTTTGGATTTCGAGCTGGACTCTGCACCAGTGAGGCTATTGAAGTTATCAGAAACATCTGTGAACGTAGACTAAAATTACAAAAAAAAGGTAAGCATATGCTTCCTGGACTACGAGAAAGCGCAGCGCATTTGATAGAATGAAATGGATCAAACCATTGGATGTGTTTAAGTTTCTTGGGAGTAGACTGGAAGGATAGGTGACTAATTAGAAACTTATACATGCACCAGTGATCATGAGAACAGCACAAGGAGACTCTGAACCTGGATTGTTGGAAAAGGAGTTCAACAAGACTGGCAACTTTCTATCATTCTTTTCAAGAAGCATTATCTCAGGACGCCTTTTATTTGGGCATATGACAGATTGAATCACTGTAGGAGGTAGAACAGTCGGTTCAGTTCGGTTTGCTGATGATAAGATCATTTTAGGAGACAGCAAAAAGGGATCCAACAATTAATGTCTTCACTATAGTTACAGTGGGGGGAAACATTAGAATGAAGATAAATATCGATAAAACAAAAGTAATGAAGGTAACACAATCATAGAGAGATGAGTTGAACATCAAAATTAGCGGATAATAACTGGAACAGCGTACGATTTGGAGTATTCAACTGTATGGATATGAAACAGGAAAGCAGAAGAAAGGATGCTTGTGAGCATGAAAATGTGGATATGAAGAATGGAAAGAATAAGTTGGCAAGATAAAGCAATTAAGAGTGAATGAACAAAGGAACTTGCGGAAAACCATCAGAAGACGGAAGAAAAAACTGTCTGAGACACATTTTCAGAAAACACAACATACTGAGAGATGTATTACGGGAAAATCAATGGCAAAAGGGTAAGAGGTAGACCGATAACTTGGATCGTGTCTGATCTGAAGGGCGATTTGAAGTATTGGCTAGTGAATAGGAAGGCAGATTATATACAGAGGGGTGGCACAAAAATAATACTGACTTTGGTGTGTAGACCTGTTCCACTGGTAAGAAGAAGGAGGAGGTGCATTCAAGTGGTATTAATATACAGCATTTGTTTAATTGTGAATTTGATTATAGCTCATTAAATGTTTGAAAATATGTACAGTATTCGAAAATGTAGTTCCTGTTCGATACACTTTTAATGTTAGATAGATTTTAATGAAAATTGGTAAGAGGGTATATGATATGAAGATATAACCTAAGATTGATCTTAGAGTATGTTGGCCAAAGGTCAATGTCACAGTTCATTAATAATGCATACATAGGTCTACATATGCCATTTGTACCCAGCGAGGGGATGCTACGCTTTGCGTCGTCATTTAATTTATAGGACATGAAGCACGACCAACTGATTTTGTTAATCACCTGCATAAAATATGAAATGTAAACTTTATCAACCACTGAAACTAATTTGCATTGTTATGCAAAAAAAAAAACGACTGGATTATCTGCAATTTATACATTCGTCATGTTCACTGACCAGGGGGACCGGGCTTTAGACTTTTGATTGTTTCCACAGGGTATACCTACATGCAGTGTTAAAGTGAAAATTATGACTTCTAATTTGAATACTATGCTAATTGAATTAAAATGATTTATTCAAAAATGTAGTTATCATGTTCCCTGACCATAAGAGCATCTATATTAACAATCAATTTTTTTAAATCTCCCATTTAGCTGTAAGATTTGGTGAAAACTCAATTTTCTTGTACAGGGAAAGCTAATTTACATATAATGCTAATTAGATTACTTTCCCATGCTAGGATTTTTGGAGACTTTTAATATGGGGTTTAGTGGACCTATTTTGATTACATGTACCTTCATAACGAATTTATTAAAATCTGCACAACTTTTTTTTTATGTTATTGAAAAAAAACATGTAAATGTTTCCATTTAGTATTGAGAAGGATGATAGAGGCAAAACCACGAATCTTCTCTTATGATGGAAGCTAATTTGCATATTTTGCAAAATATTTTCAGAATATCATGTACCTTCATAACAAATTTCATTGAAATCTGTCGAACATTACTCAAGTTATCAAACAGAAACCGAGTAAAATAGCTACTTGAGCATTGAATGAACTATGACTTTTCACCTTTGATCTAATTCCAAAATCGAAATTAGGTTGTATTTTGATATCATGTACCTTCATACCAAATCTGATGAAAATCTGTCGAACATTACTGATGTTATGGAAAGGAAACCTGCTATTTTTGCATTAAAGGAGCTTGACCTTTGACCTTTGAGTTACACACTCCAAAATTAAGCTCGGGCTGTATTTTGATATATTAAATTTCATTAAAATCTGTACAACGCTACTTATGTTATTGAACAAAACATGTAAATGTTTCCAATTAGTATTGCGAAGGATGATAGAGGTAAAAACACGAATCTTCTCTCATGATGGAAGCAAATTTGCATATTTTGCAAAATATTTTCAGAATTTTACTCTGAAAATGTGTCCATTGTGTTTGTTAACATTGTAAACATAACTCAGATATTTCTTATTTGAATTCTGTGGCTAAATGCACATTAAATGTAAATAAAATATGGATTCTTCGTCAGTATTGATACTAATTTACATATTATGCTAATTAAGTTACAGTTATTTATTTGGAAAATGTGCTTATCATGTTCACTGATGGTGAATACATCTATTTTGGCAATATAATTCTTTCAATTAGACATTTTGGCTGCAAACTTTGATGAAAATAGGAAATTCTTGTACGGTGAAAGGTAATTTGCATATTATGCAAATTAGAACACTTTCCCATGCTTGGATTTTAGGAGACTTTTAGTATGGTGATTAGGAAACCTCACTGATAGTCATGACAGTTAAAACAATTCTGTTGCAATTAGTGGTGGGTAAAATGCTATTTTGACTGGACTATTAGAAGCTTCGGTATTTGGTACATTAATGACATCATCAGTCGCACTGGAATCCCTCAATGCCGGACATTCATATGCTTTGTGACCCGGCTGCTTGCATAGCTTGCACACAAAAGGCTTCGTACAGGTAGATGCATAGTGACCTGTCGCTAAGCAACGGGAGCATGTTGCTAACGATGCTTCATTGGGTTGCCCTTGATAGAAGACACGTGCCTTGAACCCCGCCATTTTGACATGTCTGGCTATCGGTTTACTTGGCTGGTCAATGTATACAACCCTGTCGCCATTATAGCAACTTGTCAACTGTCCATTCACCCTCAATCTCTGTCGTACCACTTCTCCTTTTACAGCATATTTCCAACCTTCCAATTTGTTCACAATCAAGTCATCACCCACTGAAAGTGGCACATCTTTGATAGTTAACCTCGTGAAGTTCTCATTTTCGTAGTCTACGAACGGGTTTCTATCATACACATTGATTCGTACACCTCTCAACATCAAGCCATTACTAATCAATGCAATTCTTGCTTCTTTACTTCCGATGTACAATCTCCACAAGCCTCTCACATTTTGCACACCGGTAATAAGTTTTGCATCTATTATCCGGGAAAGACACAGATATATTTCTTGCCCAGTAGACATATTGTTTTCCGTATTCGGGATGTCTTTTTGCCTAACGAACACAGGTTTCAGGCTTGTAGGGGTGCCAGCGTTCTCGCGCGATGCGGCCCCAGCGTACGTGGACGCATTGCTCTGAGATTGGGCGCGGTGAACATCAGCGTGTATTTGCACTATTTTACCTGCTTTCTCCATTTTCTGGTTTTTCAAGTCCCTCAGTCCAGATCAAAGATCACTTCGGTAAGAGAGTAAAACGTTCGTATGTAATAATAACTCGAAAATCACTGATATATTCCACTTTTTTGGCGCAGTTTCCAACAACCGTGGTCATCCGGATATGCGCCCTCTTGAAAAAAAAAGGTTTGTCTGGTATGACAAAAACAAGAATATGCAAATTGATTCCAACCATCATACACTCCAGAAATAATCAGTTGAATCGTTCCTCGATGGTCACATAAAGAAACATCCATAAATTTGTATACATTAGTGAAGTGATCTTTCGTAACTCCCATGACAGGAAATGCTTCTCCTCTCACGCGTAATATTTTAATACATTATACGAAACCCGCCTTTGTGCTCCCATGATAGTAATAGACCGTATACATAAAAACATGTGCTAAAATCCTACAAGCCAAAGATGGATTTCAAGCAATTGCTTTTTTTTCGTATGCATAACATTTTGCTTGTGTTCAAACCGTTTTCTTGCCATTCATGAGCAATTCCTAAAAGGTCTCCACAACCATACAATAGCAACGTCACGGCGGTGCGGACAACAACAAATGCCAGATCCGCACGAGACGAATACGTACGGGAAGAAGCCTCCCATCTTCACAACTCGCGGTCAACGTACATAAATACATTTTGAAAGACGCAACGTACCTCCAGGGTTGAGTTAAATCTTTAACCCCCTTCCTGAAATACTTTCCCCAAATTTTTTCTTCATATACCAAAAATAGTATTTCTTGATTTATTCTCCTTTTGTGCAGCTTTGGTTTGGTCTAAATACGAGCATGGACATGTTTTAAACTCGAATGTCATAATTAAGCAAAAGCGCTCAAGCTGGTATTGAGGAGCTCGAAAAAAAAAACACGCAAATTCTTGTCAGAACAAGGAAAAGGTTCTTTTTATGCATACGTTTTTAAGCAATTTCTTTCACCTGTAAGAAAAGATTATGCAAACATATTTAAGCAATTGCATGAGCTTGATTTTGCTTGACAACCAATTGCTGGTGCATGAAGCAATTCCTTACAAGCAATTACTACTTTTTATGCATACGGCCCATTGTTCTGCAATGATGTAAAGATAACTAGTAAATGGTGTATCTGCAGATACACCCTTTTGCCATGACATCACAATAGACACGATGTGGTGTATGTGCAGATACATCCTTTTGCCATGATTTGACTATAGAAATCGAATGGTGTATCTGCAGATACACCCTTTTGCCATGATACCACAATAGAAACGATATGATGTAAGTGGAGATACATCCTTTTACCATGATCGCAGGACGAGTGTGGATAGTGGAATATTTGCCAGAATGCTGTATCTACACAAAAATGCTTATTCTGAAGAAAATATATAATTTTATATTATTAAAATTGTATAGAAAATTAATTTAAATGATAATCTATCAAATGAAACAAAAAATTAACTTTGAAAAGGTTTGTTTTCACAAAAAGGTAAAAGCTGAAACTTCAAAGTGATTTTTCTAGGAATGTGTATTTTGCAGATACACCCTTTTGTCATGTGACGGCCGTGTTCTAGAATGACGAGTGCCTGGCTTAGAAAGCAGAAGGTACCTTTTTTGAAAGTCTTAGGTATGGCCCGGCCGGGGCTCGAACCCACGACCTTCCGATTATGAGGTGGATGCTCTATCCACTCGGCCATCACGCCATCCCTAATATTCAGGTATGTGGTAGACAGTGTAATAGACATGTAGTGCCTGATAAGACCACAGTTTGACATCATTCGTGCATGATAGAAGCCTGCCATAAAACCACAGGCAGGTCAGATCAATGCAATGTCAGCGGCAGGTCTCTGATAAGAATTGTTGTTGAAAATTGTGCAAATGTCATCTGGCAAAAAAAAATAAGTTGCAGCTTTGCATTGCAATGTGTACTAAGATTTTACATGTAAACAAATTTCTCGATTATTTCGCCGCGCAAAATTTTGTCACCGCGCCTTTCGCTGGCTTTTTATTTTCAAATCTCGCGCACCATTTGAAACCATTTTTGCAAAAATCGGAACGACGCTGCACAACTTTTCGTACATGCAACTCCAAAATTGCTCAAAAACGTGATTTTGTGTACAAAATCAATGCAAATTGTGTTTCCAGCCAAAAATCATATATGTACGATTATTTTTACTTTCACTGGTAGAAATGGATTAATTTTATGCTGTTTATGATCACAAAAAAGTCCCCGACAAAGTTCATCGAAAAAACAATAAAAACAAAAGGAAATTCACAAAACAATAAAATACACAAGAAATTAATTCTGATTCGGCAATTCTTTTTGTAGGTAATTGTCAGAAATGTCAGAAAGAATATTTGCACCTAAACTTAGCATTCTACAAGCTATTTTAATTGAGGTATAGGCAAAAATATGATTTTATTCATAAATTTGCATAATTAATTACTAAAAAAGATAAAATATGTATTTTTTGAAAATCTAATACGGTCTTGTAGATTACATCCAGCTCTATGCGTGTGCAAATGTTCGCGGCGATCGCGCGATCTGCGGTCGAGATTTTTTTTTTTTGGGGGGGGGGGAATAACCCCCCCCCCCGGATGACAAGACCGGATATAGCCCGGATCTACATTGGGTTAAGGTTTTCATTTTGAAAATGACGCCACCCGAAAAACAGCGCTAATGTCTCATTTCTGCTATGCAGGCGAGACAAAAATTTATGCTAATTGATTACTGATCCTCAGATTTCACAGACATGTCCTTGATCACTATACATGTAGCCTAAAAGTGATGTTTTGCTTTGCCGCAAACAGTGTGCAAATGAGATTCCCTGCCTTTAAACCGCAAGTTGGCACACAAATCATTTTAATGCCGAGTCCAATAGAATGTACTCTTACAAGACCTGTCACCACGATGGTCAATACCCTGATAAAGTTGCACAACTTGCATGAAGTATTAAAGGAAAGTGACAAATAGCCTAATCATGATATGAAGTATGAAAGTGACATATCTATCACAAATATCACCTAATACTCCAATATTTTTCACCCAAATTATATATTTTTTAGATGTTAATAAAATGTTGAATATGATGTGCGAATTTATCAGGGTATAGTGACAGATCATAAAACACAGTTTTATGCGGGCGATTTAGTACATGTTGTAGGCTCCATGGCATCTCGGATGGGGACAGCAATGTTGCACATGTAAGTATGTGATGTTTAGTTCAAAGCAGTTCATCTGTACTGCACTGTGGGGAGTAGAGTATAAATAAACCCTGTTATGTATGCTTTTAGGAGGGAGGGGATTTTGAAAATACTAATAAATTCTTAGTTTTTGTACATGTCCATGAAAATGTTGAAATTGTGAATAGCTTGTAAGAATAATTTCATAGACAGGTCCAAATCTTCTTGTTTTGTTTTTTTACTGTAGGAAACAATGTGACACTTCAGGTTATCTTGCTGATGGGTATGGCCATTCCTGCAATGTGATGTCATTAAGATCAGCAAGGCCACTTGGATGTGTAAAAAGGGAAAAGGTAGGGTTTTGTATGCAGTTTGATTCTCTTATAAAAACAACAAAGAATATAATTTCAGTGAAAAAAAACATTTAGCATTTTATAAATGAAGAGCTCGTTTCCAAAAGGTACTACATCCATTTTTGGTCAAAATTGATTTTTTGGCATTAATGAACTCATTTTCAGTAACTCTATACGCTACTACTAACAACTTGCTGAATTTCTAATTGCAAAGTTGTAAAAAATAGCACTTAAAAATCAGTTCCTTTCCAAAAGGTACTACATCCATTTTAGTTCTTTTCCAAAAGGTACTACATCCACGTTTTGGGGGAAAGGACCAATCAGCGAACAGTATTGACATGACCTTCAACCAACTTTCTAACCTTGGAGTTTGGCTTTATTGCAAAATATACCAAAAATGAAATGAAACATAGGAGAAGTGACAAAAAAAAACTATACAGAGTACATCAGATTTCACGTAGTCCCACGTATGTGTTTTCATGTGTGTAGTTAATGTGGGTTGTGTTAAATTTGTATACATGTAATGCATGTGTGTGCGTGTGTGTATGTGTGTGTATGTGCGTGTTTGTGTGTACGTGTAGGTAACGTTTTGCTGTGGTGTGTGGTTGTGTGTGTGTGTGTTGTGTGATGGTTTGCGTGACTGATACCTTGGTACAAATGATTTGCCGTTTTTGAGATATTGTATGGTATGTTACTCTATGTGTGCTGTGTGTGTGTGTGTGTGTGTGTGTGTCGTGTGTGTGTTGTGTGTGGTGTTAGGTGTGTTGTGTGTGCTGCTTGTGTACGTGTCATTTGGTGTGTGGTTTTAGCTGCTTTATATCATGTACAGCGGAAGCGTTGCAGTGTGAATGCCTGTGTAACATGTATGTGTTGAATGTTTGCTGCATGTGCGAGATTGTGTGGCGCTGTGTGTATTGCCTCAGTCCGTGCTGCTCCTCTCTCGCTCCGTTTTGCGCCGCGCGCCATGTGTGTGCCCCCACTCGTAGGGCGGTGGCACGACATGTGTGTGTGCGTGAGTGGCTGTGTGTCTGTGTGTGTGGTCGTGTGGGACATTTGCAGATCTGCGTGTGCCTGATGTGTTGTGCTGTGTACGCGTCTTTTGATGCCCTTTTACCTGATTAAATTGATGCCATTATTAATATACAGTCAAGCGAAAATTTCGGTTCCAAAAGGTACTAAATCCAGTTTCCGTTCCAAAAGGTACTACATCCATGAAAATGAAAAAAAATGATTAATTTATAATAAAAAAATCTGTGGACTTAGATTTTTTTAAAGAGTGGTGTTACTTTTGTATCATACAGTAGTACAATTAGGGAAAATATTATTGCAAACTGACATTGCTAACTATGTCTATTAGAATATCACATTTTTCTCAGAACTTGAATTTATGGATGTAGTACCTTTCGGAAAAGAACTCTTCAAATATTGTCCACAGGTAAAGTGAAATAGTAGTAAGTTGAGTTGAGTTACTCTCTTTAATTCAACCTAATAGTGATTTCAGTTTGAAAGAAATTTCATACAATGATTTAAATGAAAAAAAAAATATGCCTCTGTCCTGAAGAGTACACAGTCATTAAGTTTTCAGGTCGTACATGTACATGTATGTCCGTCCATACACCCTGATCTGGTCATCGCGATACATGTTTATAATAGCAATAGTACTGTATGCGTAAAGAAAGTTGTGGAGGGGATAGACACGAAATTATACATGACTTATCAAGGATTATCCCTTGAAATACAAAACTGATATAATATAAATTAATCTATACAAATGCACAATATATAAAATGAATACCAACTGCTAGGTTTGGTACCAAATCGAGGGAGTTGGGGGTGGATTGTAATGTAGGAAAGGAAGTAAGTATTCACTAATGATAATTTAACAATATGTACACCTTATTAGTCTGCAGAAGACAAGTTTGATATCAGGAATAGCCGAAGGTTTGTTAAAAAAATGGAGGGAAAGACACTTTTTAACATCTGTAGGGAGACAATTCCATATCACAGGCCCACTGTACTGAATTCTCTTCTGTGAGAAGCAGTGTTGTAGGACTCGAGACTGGACTCGGACGCGAATCCGAAAATTCCGGCCTCGGACTCGGTGCCTAGGACTCAGACTCAGACTCGGACTCGGACTAGGGCAGGACTCAGCCCGAGTCCCAAGCGAGTCCCAATGGGTTTTGCAAAAATGGAGTATTCTCCATGCTTTGGTGCATTTTTCCACTTGTTTCCAAATCATCCTGTATAATTTTCTTACACCCGTCAGGTATCTCCCGAGCATAGATGTATAAGATCTGTGTCTTACAGGACAAGAGCACTAAAAAGAGTGTGCTTCACTTTTTAAATGGTGTGTTTATTCAACAAATAAAACTGTTTTGAACAAATTTGAACTAGAGCAATTGAACTATATCACTGAACCATAAAGGGCACTGCAACTATTTGCCATAGAGAAAAAAAAAACATGTAAATATACATGTATGCCAATACATGTTATTAATCATGCATTTCATAGTTTTATATTAAGTATTTAAGGAGTAGTTATTTATTAATTCCAGATGACTAAAGTGCACCTGACAACTCCCCTGGAAGACAACTCCCCAAGTGCACAGTTA